>LZPO01028894.1:0-20174 GCA_001675575.1 Neotoma lepida
AAGGTCAAACATGGTATGTACTCACTCATAGGTTGATTGTGTTCTTACACTGGCACTTAGGCATTTGGATTTGTGATGGTTTAGGTCTAGGTGTTAATTCCTGTTTTGTTTTCATTGGATGAGTGTTTCTTCTTTGGTTTCTGTTTCCTCTCTTGCCTTCTTGCCTAAGTGGCAAAGGGTTCTGGTGACTGGTGAGTCTTCAGGTACAGTAGAGTGTTTCTGCGGGAGGTAGAGGGACCGTGAATCCCTTGATCTATTCTGGCCTCCGACAAAGTTGAAGTCTTCTTGGGTCTCTAGATCTGGCTTGGTCTGTAGCAAAACCTAGGACTTTTTCTGGGTTACATAGGATCAGCCAGGCCACCAGTAGAGCTGCTGTTTCTGTTCTTTCAACAGCTATGGACTATAAATGGGCCGTTGGCATCTGTTGTTCCAACTGGCGTGAACTGTGTCTAAGCCTGTGGAGTCTGCTGGAGCTCGGGGAAGGGCACTTGTCTACTGGTGAGGGCTATTGTGGCTGGTGTGGTCTGCACCTCAGTGGTAGAAGTCCGCTGGGGTTAGGGGCAGGGGCCCAGCAGCAGCAAGGCCATGGGTGAGCTAGAATAGCATTGTTCTGGGGAAGGATCACAGGGTACAGAATCTAGGGAAGGGTACAGTTCCTCTGGCAGGCAGGTCACTCACCTGCTCTGGCTTGTGTGGCCTGGGCCTGCTTGGCAGAAATTTGGGGTTTGTGAGAGGGCCCAGTAGTAGGGCTAGGGAATAGGTGGGACAGCATAGGATCTGGGAAGGGTCACTGGAGGCAGAATCCAGGAAGGGATGCAGTCTGCTGGCAGATTGTCAGTCAAATTTTCTGCCTAGTGTGGTCTCTGCCACAGTGACAGAAGTCCACTAGGATTGGGGTGAGGCCCCAAGAACAATGGGACCAGGGACAAGCTGGGATGGCCTGGCCTGGGGAAGGATGACAGGGAACAGAATTTATGTAGAGGTACAGAACTTATTCCCTTAGAAACATTGATCAAAAAATACTCAATAAAATACTGGCAAACCAACTCCAAGTTCACAGCAAGCAGATCTAGTAGGCTTCATCACAGAGACGGGAGATGGTTCAACATATGAAAATCTATCAACGTAATCTACCATATAAACAAATTGAAAGAATAAACCCCATATGATCATCTCATTAGACACTGAAAAGGCCTTTGACAAAATCCAACACCCCTTCCTGATAAAAAGTACTGGAGGAATCAAAGATACAAGAAACATACCTAAACATAATAAAAACAATATACAGCAAGCCTGTAGCCAACAGCAAAATAAATAGAGAGAAACTCAAAGCAATTCTACCAAAATCAGGAACAAGACAAGGCTGTCCACTCTCTTAATATCTATTCAATATACTACTTGAAATTCTAGCTAGAGCAATAAAACAACTAAAAAAAATACAAGTTGGAAAAGAAAATGTCAAAGTATCATTATTTGCAGATGACATGATAATATACATGAGACCCGAAAAATTCTACCACAGAACTCTTACAGCTGATAAGCACCTTTGGTGAAATAGCTGAATACAAGATAAACTCAAACAAAAATCCATAGCCTTTTTATATAAAAATGATGAAAGGTCTGAGAACAAAATAATGGAAACAACACCCTTCACAATATCGACAAAATATCTTGAGGTATCTCTTACCAAGCAAATGAAAGAACTTCACGACAAGAACTTCAAGTGTTTGAAGAAAGTAATTGGAGAAGATATCAAAAGATGGAAAGCTCTTTCATGCTCATGGATCAATAGGATTAACATAGTAAAAATGGTCATCTTGCCGGGAGGTGGTGGCACACGCCTTTAATCCCAGCACTTGGGAGGCATAGGCAGGTGGATCTCTGTGAGTTCGAGGCCAGCCTGGACTACCAAGTGAGTTCCAGGAAAGGCACCAAAGCTACACAGAGAAACCCTGTCTTGAAAAACCAAAAAACAAAACAAAACAAAAAACAAAACAAAAAAAAACCAAAATAACAAAAAAATGGTCATCTTATGAAAAACAATATAGAGATTCAATGCAATCACCATCAAAATTCCAACGCAATTCTTTACAGACCTTACAGGAACAATACTCACTTCACATGGAAAAAGCAAAAACACAGGATAGCTAAAACAATGCTGTACAATGAAAGAACTTGTGGAGGTGTCACAATCCCTGATTTTAAGCTCTAATACAGAGCTATTGTGTTATGGATGGTGTTGGAATAAAATCAGACAAATGGAATTGAATTGAAGATCCAGATGTAAATCTGCAAACCTATGGATATCTAGAGCTATTGAGAACTAGCCTCCATGCCCTCTCAGAGTTTAGACAGAAGGCTACTGCCAGTGTAAGGCTCAAGGGATCTGAGGTGAAAAAAATCTCTCATTCTATGCCTCTTTGTGCCAGTTTCTTTATTAATGCTGCTGTGGGCAAAGTTTTTCAGTTCATATACACACACAAAATAAAGGCAGTTCTCTGGTAATCACAAAGTTACAGAGCTAGAATTTTTTCTCAGGAACAAGAAGCAGATAGGAGTTATCCCAGGTGACATCTTCAGCATTTTTCTGACCCCAGGGAGGCGTGGCCAGAAAGATGTCTGGGCAGCATTAAGAGGCAGAAAAGTTGATTTAGGAGGCTTTAAATTTTAAGAACGAAGAAGGTGAGTTCATGCATGATACTACATTACTAGGTTAAAATCCTGTATCAATAAACTGTGGTGAGGGTAGGTGTAGAGAATTAATAGCTTTTAGGATAGAGCTGGAGATTAGCACTTTCCCAAGCCAGCTGCAGGGGAATTTAGGGCACTCACTCTCCATAATCAGGGAGGACTAGAAATCAAGCGAGCTTGAACATCGGTTTATCTCTAAAAGTCCCAAATGTGATCTATTTGAAAGACTCCCTTCCTGACCTTATTGTCCTGCCAAATGGGAGATAATCACAGGGAACTGGCTTCTATTGTTTGTCTCAGGGAACAGAGTGGAGATTAGGCTGTGTGAACCAAGGGCATTGACTGCATGACTAGATTCTCTCACTGAAGGTCCCATTGAGTGGGGAAGTAATCCAATATACCAGCATATCAGAAAAATTGCACCCTGTAATTTAACAATGTTGTGAGACTTAGCCCGTTCATCTGGCGTGTGGGCCTTAGTCTCACTGCTGGGTCTTTTTTTGGGATGGGTCCCATTCAAAGAAGGGAGACCTATGATTACACAAGAGATTCATTGTAAGAACAACCATAATACAAAAGGTAATACTCTCTGTCTTGTGACTGGGTCTCCACCAGAATCCACTAATTCTGGTGGGTTTCTTCTACTTTATCTACTGAAATCCTACTGTATAGTCCTTCAGACTACAGCATATGGACTTGATTTTTGATGAAGAAGCCAAAATTACACAATGAAAAAAAGAAAACATCTTCAACAAATGGTGTTGTTCTAACTGGAGGGCAGCATGTAGATGAATGCAAATAGATCCATATCTATCACCCTGCACAAAACAAATTTAAATGGAACAAATATCTCAACATAAAACCAGATACCCTAAACCAGATAAAAGTGAAAATGGGGAAAAGTATTGAACACATTGACACAAGTGATAGCTTCCTGAACAGAATCCCAATAGCACAAGCACTAATATCAACAATTAATAAATGAATCTCATGAAACTGAAAAGCTTCTGTAAGACAAAGGTTACTGTCAATAGGACAAAACAGCAGCCTACAGAATGGAAAAATATCTTCACCAACCCACATCTGACAGAGGGCTGATTTCCAAAATGCATAAAGAATGCCAGAAACTAGACATCAAAAAAATTATTCCAATTTAATAATGGGGTAGAGTCCTAAACAGAGAATTCTCAAGAGAAGAATCTCAGATAGCAGGGAAATACTTAAATAAATGTTCAACATCCTTAGTCATCAGGGAAATGCAAATCAAAATGACTCTGAGATTAGATCTTACACCTGGCTAAATGGCTAAGATCAAAACCACAAATGACAACTTATGCCTGAGAGGATGTGGAGTAAGGGGAACACTCCTCCATTGCTCTTGGGAGTTCAAACCTGTACAGCTACTTTGGAAATTAATATGGCAGTTTTTCAGAAAACTGGGAATCAGTCTACCTCAAGACCCAGATATATCACTCTTGGGCATATACCCAAAGGATGCTCAATCATACCACCAGGACACTTGTTCATCTATGCTCATAGCAGCTTTATTTGTAATATCCAGAACCTGAAAACAACCTAGATGCATCTCATCTGAAGAATGGATAAAGAAAATACGGTACATTTACACAATGGAGTATTCAAACAGCTGTTAAAACAATGCCATTATGGAATTTGAAGGCAAGTAGATTCAACTAGAAAAAAATCATCCTGAGTGAAGTAACCCAACCCAGAAAGATCAACATGGTTGATAAGATTCTCCACCAGAGGGAAGGGAGCCTCTAGTCTCCGGGATGCTGCTTAAATAGGCCAAGGGAGTGGTCTTGGCCTTTCTGGGGAGGAGCGGTGTTTGGTGGGCTCTGAAGGGGTCGGTTCAGCAGCTTGCGGCCCAGTGCTGGCTTGCTGCACGGGCTGCACAGGGGCCTGTCTCTTATACACATCTAGATGTGTATAAGAGACAGGTGCTGGGGATGGAGCCTGAGCCGCACAGGAAGCTGCATCTGGAAGACCCCCGGGCAGAAAGCAGCTCCGCCAGGCTGGCGGCTGGGAATTGTCCGCCAAGAGCGGGAGCTCCTACCAAACAATGGTATGTACTCACTCATAAGTGGATATTAACTGTAAATAAAGGATAACCATGCTACAATTCCCAGATCCAGAGTGGCTAGGCAACAATGAATGCCCAAGAGGGATGGATGCATGGAACTCCCTGGGAAGACAAAATGGAAGAGATCGCCTGGGTGAACTGGGGGTAAGTAAGGATGGGAGCTTGAGGGATATAGTTTGGGGGGGTGGAGAGAAAGAGTACTGAAATAGATTACTGGAATGGTGGGGCTTTTCAGAATCTAATAGAAACATGATGCAAGGGAAATTCCTGAGAATCTACAAGGATGACCCCAGCGAAGACTCCTAGCAATAGCGGATATTTGGCCTGAATTGTCCCTCTCCTGTGATCAAATATGTGAATACCCCAATTGTCATCAGAGTGCCTTCATCCAGTAATTGATGGAAACAGATGCACAGACCCACAGCCAAATATTAGGATGACTTAGGGGAATCCTGCTAAAGAGAGGGAAGAAGGAATGTAGGAGCCAGAGGAGTTAAAGACATAACAAGAAAACACACAGAAACAACTAACTAGGCTCATAGAAACTCTCAGAGTCTGAAATAACATCCAGGAAGCCTGCATGGGACTGACCTAAGTACTCTACATATAAGTGACAGCTGTGGAGCTTGGTCTATTTGTGGGACTCCTAATAATGGGACCAACGGCTGTTCTTAAAGCTTTGGCTGGCTTTTGGGAACATATTTCTCATACTAGATTGCCTTGTTCAGCCTAAATGTAAGTCCTTAGTTTTACTGCAACTCCATATGCCATTCTTTGTTGATACATGTGGAAGGCCTGCTCCTTTCAGAGCAGAAATAAAGATGTAGATTGAGGGGAGAGTCAGAGGGTAGGGGAGAGAAAATGGGAGAAAGGAAGGAAGGGAAACTGCAGTCACAATGTAAAATAAATAAATAAAAATTTAAAAGTATCTGTAGGACACTTATGTTAACAAAACACTAATGATCAAACATGAATTTACTTAATGAAAAATTTCTTAAATTAGAAAAATCTGACAAAAATTTATCACTTGGAAAGGAATCTAGATGTCTGTTTTTATGAAACTATTATTGAAAGTCAAGTACTTTATAAGTTTTTATTTTGTCTTTCATTTTTGAGATTATAATTATATAATTTCCCCCTCCTCTTTCATTTCTATAAACCCTCCCATATACCTCTTTTAATTCTCTTTTAAATTCTTGACCACGCCAGGCGGTGGCGGCACACTTAATCCCAGCACTCAGGAGGCAGAGGGAGGCAGATCTTTGTGAGTTCAAGGCCAGCCTGTGCTTCTGAGAGAGTTCCAGGAAAGGCGCCAAAGCTACACAGAGAAACCTTGTCTCGAAAAACAAAAACAAAACAAAACAACAACAAAAAAACCAAAACAAAATTCTGACCTTATTTTTCATTAATTGCTGTCACATACATAATATGAATATGTATATGCATGCATATTCCTAAATATGACCTGCTCAGTCTGTGTAATATTACTTGTATGTATGTTTTCAGAGCTGACTGTTTGGTACTAAATAGCCAATTGTTGTGTTCTTCCCCGGGAAGACTATTGCTCCCACTCAGCATTCCTCAGCTTCCTGAAGTTCTTTTCATAGGGTTGAGGCCTCATGGTCTTTTTTGCCTATCCACTAAAGCATGTCTATTGCTGTTGTTCATGTTCAGCTCATATTTAAGCAGTTATATTAATGAGGCTGTTAAAAATTCAGTTGCCTATTGTGAGTGTGTGTGTGTATTGCATGTTTGTATATACCTATGTATGTATAGGAGTTCATGTGAAGGCAAATTGGAAATTGGGTATACCTGATCACTATCTGCCTGTTTTCCCACAAATGGGGTGTCTAAGTAAAATTGGATCTTAAAGACTTTTAGCTAAGCTGGCTGACCACAAAGTTCTAGAAGGCCTCCTATCTCTATCTACCTTCCTCAAGCCTGGGTTAATTGGCATATGTGGCACGTCCATGTCCAACATTTTATGTGGGTACTGGAGATGCATACTCAGGTTCATCATACTTAAGAGCAAAATCTGTACCAACTGAGCCATCTAATCAGCCTCCTATTGGAGTTTTAATGTATTTTCTCTTAAACAAACAATTGTGCTTTTGAGAGTCTCTCTTTCTCTTTCTTTCCGTATCAGCCCATGTTTGTATATATATATATATATACATATATATGTGTATATATATACATATACATATATATGTGTATATATATACATATATACATATATATAATATTTTCAGTGTTTATTCTTTTTATTAAATAGTAGAAGGAAAATTATTCCATACTGGAAGAATATGTGAAATATAGAATATGCTACATGATAAAAAGTGAGAAATGCAGAAGCCTTTTAGCCTAGTATTGAATGTTCAAGTATATAGTTATATGGAAAGAACAATCATATCATAATCAGTATGAATACAATATTATATTTTAGTAGAAAGTATTTTAATTCTAATTTATGCATTTTTTCTGAGTTTTCTCTTAAATTTAAAACTTAGAAAAATATCAAGAAAGAACTAAATTAAAATTTAAGAAAGTACTTTGAATTGTTCAACTGAAAGAAGAAAGAAATATAGGAACACATGAAAAGAGTAAGATGTCTGGATAGATTTCTTCTTGTATAGTTTTGATTTTTTAAACATGTGACATAATTTATTCTCAGAAACAAAATAAAATAGCATGCTATAAATGCACAATCAAATAGTCACTTGGAAAGTGTGAAGTTATAGCTGAACAAGATTAACTGGCACGTACCTGGTGATTACACATAGGTAATTTGAGCTTTGAACTTTTCAGGGATGGGAGGGGATATTTGGGAAACTGTCATCAGAGGGGAGATCCTCAAGTAAGAGAATCATAGCTCTCATGCATGCATGGAAGAGGAAGGAAGTCTTTCCAATGAGCATGGACAACATGTGCAATGACTAGTGTGGAGAAGGACATGGTGGCAGGACACTCAAGAGCATTTTTACTTGGGCAAAAGGACAAACATAAGAAAAACTTGGGTATTGCAGCTTGCACCTGTAATTACAGCACCTAGGAGGCTGAGGAAGATAATTGCCATGTCAGGACACACAGTAAGTTCTAGGACAGCCTTAGTTACAATGTAAGATTTTTCTCTCAAATAATAATAGTAGTCATGATAACTGATCAAAAAGTTTTTCTAGGTCATAAAAGTAATTTTGGCTTACATTCTCATAGAAAGATAGACATTTGTATCTACAAATCATGATAGAAATATGTTCTGATTGACATTGTGCAATATTTGCTCTGGTTGTGATGTAGAGGACACTTCAGAAAGTGATTATATGGGAAATAAACTGACCCTTGAGGACAATGTTTTGTTGCCTAAATTGTAGACATAAAAAGCATGGAAATAGCAGATTCTAGTGTTGCTCGTATTAGTGGAGATGCATTAGAAAAGATGTGGAAGAAAATCAGAATTAGTTTTGTTGTATGTTAGTAATGATTCAATGGTAATGGCAATTCTGGGTTCTCAGGATTTGTTACTAAATCAGTAAGAGTAGGATAATTTTATTTTTCTTAAGGTGATGGACATAAGTGAGTTTAGAATTCTATTATGTATAGTCCACAATTCAAACTTCAAGGATATAGTCAGGGGTATTAGCAGGTGTTTAAATGGAAGTTCACCACTGAAGTGTTTCAAAAAAAAAACTCATGAGAACAAATGTATTATCCAAAGTATAAATGTTATTGTTGATTTTGTAAATGTACACAACAGGAGAATATACAGCTAATCAAATGTGGTGTTTAAAATAACTTTAAATTCAGAAGTTATGTATTTACAAATGACAAATATAACTATATCCCACTTGCTACTGCTTGTATAAATGCTTCAACACAGAATACATCCCTCACCACAAAGGAAATAAGATATAGATTATTCTTCAGTTAAATATGAATTCTCTGGCCTGAGCACATGGATTCAGGTCTCCTCACCCACCATAATCTAAAATGTAAGCACTTTCATGGGGTTTTGTAGCTACATAACAAAAGAAATTCATAAGTCAATGAGATTTCCAAATATTTTGCTGAAAATATTAGTTAAGTGAGTTACAGAAAAACAGGTAAACTTCAATGGTTATAATCCAGGATATAATTAGATATAATGCACAGAATCAGATTCTAGAAAATAAATTACTACCATCAATAAAATAAAGAAATCTATTTTTAGGTGGCCTGGTAAACAGAAATAGCTTTTTATCATCTTATATGTATTATTGAGATCCTTTGCATATAATTTTGATATTTTGATAGAAACGAAGTGTTAGAAGAGATAATGGTATTTGGTAACCTAAATATCACACTTACATTTAAGGTTATTTTGACAAAAGTTTGCACAAATATATGAAGCTTTTGATATAAAAACTAGATAAAAGTCAGCTACAGTTGTGTTTACTAGCTATGGATTTTACATGCTGAAACATAAATTTGCAAGTCAAGATATGCCGACTGGTACAATTACAGCATGACTGATATGAGGGTAAACAACCATTTTCTCATTGCATCTGAAACTGAATTCATACTGGGAAGTTCAGAACTTGTATGCTCAACCTGATCAAAAACCCATAACTTGGGAAATGGTAAGTTGTAAGAACGAAACTACTACTTTCATTTTTCTAAAGGGACATGACAAATTACCTCCTAAAAATTTACATTTATAACAAGACCCATGGTGCCCTGAGCCTTGGTCAAAGAAGCTTCATTATGCTATGAACCATTAAAGCAGAGATCCACGCTTGTCAAAGAACTACAACAAGTTATTGTTGAGTCTTCAGTTTTAAAGAGGGTACCCATAACACTCCTTATAATGTTCAGGGAACACTGTGAAAGGGGTGGTAGAAAGAATATAAGAGCCAAAGAGATAAGGAGGAAGAGGATCCTGGTATGTTGTCTTAAGAGTATGAAAAGGTCACAGTTTATGTGAACTCATAGCATCTACTATTGCTTGCACAGGCCTGCCCAATATTGAGCCTATAAATATTCATAGAGTTGGGAGGGTCTTATAAGGGCTGAAATTTCCCATTGGTAATATTGACAGTAGAGGGCTGCAAGAGGAAGGACACTCATTGTCTTCAGTGGCATGGTCACTGGTTAAACTGCCCATGTTCCAGTGGATAGCTCCACATCCATGCCCACACAGAGGCCCTGGATAAACCCATTGGGTCCAAACAAGAAAACATGGATGTGGGGTGGGTACTTCTTCACTAAAGAGAACTTTGTTAGAGTTGGGAAGAAGAAAATCCAAGGGTGGGAGTGTAGTGAGTGTTACCAGATGTTTTATATATATGCATAAAACTATTAATGAATAAATTGGTAAAAACAAAAGCAGAAAATATTTTGCATTTTTGTATTTTTTAAAATATAATTCTAATTTTTATGTATTCCAGAAAGGTTTTGTGGATTTCAAGAAAGCTGGAGTTCAAGAAAGATTTCAAATATGAACATGTGTAACAAGCTATGACTTTATTATAATCATCTCTTAATTGCCTAAAACAGTGGTTCTCAAGATTCACTTCGGGTAGCAGTCAGCTGGTGATTTGTTGCACTCTAGATTCTTTCTGTATGCCTCAGGTGGTATTGTGCATTCTCTTAGCTCATTCTCATGATGCTCAATCACATCTCTCATACTTAGAAGGTGCAGCACTAAGAAGTCATGTGAACACTCACCATAAAGATGCTTGTGATTTCCTTCTTCTATCTCCTTGCCATCTCTTTTGTTCGTAAACTGCACTAAGATAAATGAAAACCATAAAGCTTCTTAATTTACAAAGAAAAGTCATAAAAATGATGGAAAACCTGCAGTCCCTTCTTATCTATTTCAAAATAAAATTGGTTCTTTTTCTTTTTAAATGAGCAGGGAATGTGCTATGTTGTATGAGATAATGAGTTTCCTTCTTCAGTATCCTCAGAGGTTAATATTGTGAGTGTGTAGCATTTAAATTTTATTGAACTCTTGTCCATTTGAACATGTATAAAAATCTAATGGTTTAAGAACTTGTTAAATATCCCATTCTTATGTTATCTCATTAAACCTTTTAAAACATTTTAATCATGGTACTCTTGCTAATATTTAAGTTCTATTTGTTTTAATTATATCTATTTATTTACAACTTCACATTATCCAAAAATTTATAATCTTTTTCTAGTAAAATTCTGTAGCTATGTCTATGTTAACAAATAATTGTAAAAGCTAAAAATATTGTCTGGTTCACCATATGTGTTTAATAAATGATTAATAAATATATTTTGATGTACTTTTATCTAGTTTCCATAAGACTCTTAGATGGAGAAACATTGTTTCATTTAATACAGATTTTATGGGTAGTTTTCTTGCCAAGGTGTAAGATTTTAAAGAATTCATTTGGAATAAACCAATTGTGAACAGCTTATTGGCAAAAAAAACCCCACAAATTTTCATTATTTACTCCTTTTATCACTGTGGTATTGTATTAAACATCATAAATATACTAAGTATAAATAACTTTCAGTATAGTTCAACACAAAACATATAATGTGCAAAGGTGGGCATGATATTTCTTAATTTAAAATACTTACCATGAGCAAATGAGGTCTGAGACTTCTCTCTAAACAGAACTTAATTGTTGCCTTCTCAAAACTCATGCATGTTTCTGTTAAATAGAAAACTCTTTTTGGCTAGAGATTTCTGGAAAGCTTTCATTACATCTTTGTTCCTCAGCGTATATATGAGAGGGTTAACTAACGGAGTGATCACACAGTAGAACACTGAGACCACTTTGCCAATTGTGAAATTGTACTTGGCTGGAGGGCGGACATAGGCAAAGATTATGGTGCCATAGTAGATGGTAACTACTGTGAGATGGGAGGCACAGGTTGAGAATGTTTTCTTCCTAGCTTCCCGGGAAGACAACTTGATTATTGTGACCACAATGTTGCCATAGGAGCTCATTGTGAGAAGAAAAGAACTGAGAATCACCACAGAGCTGCAGGTGTAACCCAAGGCCTCCACCAAGAATGTATCTGAACAGGAGAGTTTAAAGATAGGGTCAGAGTCACAAAAGAAATGGTTGATTTTCTGTGGGCCACAAAAGTCCAGCTGAGAGATGAGTACAGTGGGTAGCAGAGGGGCAATGAAGCCCCCAATCCAAGATCCAGCAGAAAACCTCACGCAAATCTGAACACTCATGAGAAGCGAGTAGTGTAGAGGACGGCATACAGCTACGTGCCGGTCATAAGCCATCACTGCCAGCAAGATGCATTCAGTGGCTCCCAGGGAGAAGAAGAAGTAGTACTGAGCAATACAGCCTGCAACAGGAATGGTGACAACCTTTGTGACACATGTGGCCAGCAACTTAGGTACTGTGGCCGTAGTGTACCAGATCTCCAGGAAGGACAGGTTTCCCAAGAAAATGTACATGGGTGTCTGCAGTGTGGAATTCATCAGAATGAGCAAAATTATGAGAGTGTTTCCCATGAAAGACAACAAATACACAGTGAGAAACATCACAAATAATGCAAGCTGTAGTAAGGAGGAGCCTGGAAATCCAAGAAAGATAAACTCTGTCACTGCTGTTTGGTTTGTTACATCCATATTTCATCTTCTTTGCCCTGGGAGGGATCAACAGCACTCAGGTGATGGTAGGTGAATGAGAAACAGGACTATAACATATTATTCATTTCTGCCATGACTCTAAATGATCCCTAGCAACCAGAGAAAATGAAAGCTATTGAAAACATAACTGACAATTTCACACATAATATATATTTATTATCTAGTGTTATGTTAAAAATAAATTTCTAATGTAAATATTCTATCTACCTCTTCCAAATGAAAAACAAAGTAAATAGGCTACCCACCCACCATCATATCACTCAGGTAGTAGGGCATGGATGGAACAATGATAACATGATTTAAAGAACAATGAAGAAAATGGCACCACCTGACAATGAGGACTTCATTTCCTAATGTGCAGGTACAATAAACCAATAGTTGATGCAGTTGCTGGTAGAAACCTTCACAGCTGTATAGCACACCTTTTTAAGATCAAAGGCTACTCATAATTTTAAATTCATGTCTTTATTTACATATGAGTTTATGCTTGGAGGGAAATAATGATATGAATTAAACTGGACATTTTGTTTCTGAACATCCAGTTAACTTTCCTGATCTCTGACTTACTTATGGTTAATATCCGCGTCTTCCAATTTTCTCATATTGATCAGAAGAAAAGGAATGTATGAAAGTGACAATTTTGTTATTAGAGTCATAAGCATTCCCCATGGATATACATACTCACATGCATCTGTGTCAAAATATGCAAGTGATGATTACAAAGTTGAAATTTTTTCATAAACTTAATAAAAATATTCTTCATATTTCAAATAGTTTTAATTATGAACTCTCTACAATAAAATACACTGAGTAAATATCTCATATCACAATGAAATCAGCAGTAGATCATTTTTGTTTCTGTTTGCAGTTTCTTATTTCAACCCTTTCTGGAGGTTTGGAGATATAAAATTTCATTTAAAAATATATGTGCATCCTTCATTCCACAGGGTTATTACTACCAATAATGTTGTTTATATAGAGGAGAACTTTTCTTGAAAGTTATTTTTTTCTCAGACATAATTCAAGAACCAAGTAATGTTAGGATGTTGGCAATATTTTACTTGCATCCTACTTGAAGCTACAAATGCTAATACCTAAAAATTGCTGAGGCATTTTCCTCAGTTTTGTAATAAAAAAATCTACTTTACAGGCTAAAAAACTCATTCAAAAAGGTTTGAGAAATTAAGGAGAATTTGTAATTCAAAAAAATATTTTGTAATAAAAAAGGAACTTGAACTAATTTTTAAAAAATATTACTTTTTTAAAATTTTGGTCTTTAAGAATGATATTAAGATTTATGCTGTACATAAAAGGCCATATTCCAAAGTGGTTTTATTGTTTATAGAAAAAGGATATTACATAGATTTTATTTCATCTTTAACAAGAAAAACTACAGTCATTATTTTCAAATAATTTAACTTGAATTTTTATTTGAAATTAGACTGATGTGATCTCCTCCCAAAGTCCCTGTTACTTTACTAAAACACATCACGGTTCTAATTCTGTTTTCAGGAATGACAAAACAACATTCTTCCACTGAAGTAAGTTAGAAAGGAACTAGAAGAGAGAGAAAATGAACTTGAAATCAATGAAAGCTTTTATTAATACTCAAACATAGAAGCAACTCATACACAGCTTTTTGTTTTTAACCTTATAAGATAGAATCACTCACCCTACATACAAACTGCACACTTGAGAAAGATTATTGCTTCTCTTTAATAACATTGTCAAAATCACAGAAGTCCTATTGGCAGTTATTTGGATAGGCCCTCCATTGCCCCTAGACATTTGTGGAAAGACACATACAATTCCTCCCCAGTGTACTTACCTTGGGTGTTCTGCATTGTCATTTTATACAAATGTAGTATTATCAGTTAAGCACTCTCTGAGTTTTCATTTTCAGCAAAACTGTGCAGTGAGCACATTCCTCAGGCAACTCAGAAGACATCAGGTGTCTCCTCCTTGTTGTGTTACTGGCCATGATGCAGCATCTGTACTTTTGGTAGCACCACATTCTTTCTTATTTCTCAGTTGCATTTTCCTGCTGTGGTCAGGCTACAGGAAAAAGTGAGTTCAGAGTTCCCCTCATGAGAAGAATCATAATTTCATCAGTCCAGTGCCTTGGGGCATCTAAATAGTTTCCCTGGGAAATTTCCTTTGTTGAGGGTCAGAATGTTTTCCCCTGTGGATTAAAGAAGAGAGAATCTTCACAGAATTAGACATGTCACCACAGGAACTGAGAATGGTGTCCCAAATGACTTCATTAGCTGACAATACCTACGGTCTGGGTTCTTTAAAGTACAGTTACAGAAATGAATCACTT
Source organism: Neotoma lepida (assembly GCA_001675575.1). Classification (NCBI taxonomy): domain Eukaryota; kingdom Metazoa; phylum Chordata; class Mammalia; order Rodentia; family Cricetidae; genus Neotoma; species Neotoma lepida. The sequence goes on from LZPO01028894.1 coordinate 14,743, forward strand.
GATATTTCAGCCTCCAAAAGAATTTTTCTTAAATCATAAACATTAGCACATAAGATATGAACTAGATTAGCATTGAAAGGCCTTAATCTGTAATATAAGAACAAAACAAAAACAAAGCCAATACTGGGCTGGTATCATTTATGAAAATTCAAAGTATTTGGTAATGTAAAAGAAAAGTCATAACCTGCAGTAGAGAGCAAGGCTGGGGAGCTTCATGAAAGGGGTCCACACCAGCACATACACAGCATTTCACAGATGGCAAAACTAAAGACCATTAATGTCCAAAGAATAGTAAATCTCATGGAGAAAATAATGAGTTGATATGTATCAACAAACAGAAACAGAGAAAACAAGTTTGATGTTGTTCAAATTTCTTAAATTCCTCAACAATAAATGTTGACCCTTTTAACATTATTTTTGTTATAACAGCAAACCATTGCCGTGTGTGTGTGTGTGTGTGTGTGTGTGTGTGTGTGTGTGTGTTTTCATTTGGAATTTTTTGCTGGATATATTTTTTGGGTAGAAAGTTAAACTAGAAAGTTTTTCCATTCTTTAAAACTTATTATTATATATCAGTTGTACACAATAATGGGATTAAGACATTTTCATACGGGTTTATATTTACCCATTCCTTTTTCCCACACAGCTACTCTTTGGTATTCCCCTTTCTCCTTCTAATTATTTTTTTTTTCTTTTTAGATGCCATACATTAGAGTGAACACATGATTCTTGTATTTCTACATCTGGCTTATTTTTCTAAATGTCCTTTTATCAGCTAGGTTACCAATAACTGACCCAAGAAATGATCCAAGTCCAAAATGATGAGCCAATTATTTTACTCAGCCAACTATCTTTTAAGCACAAAAAAACATATTTTGGATTAACATGCTTTAGTTAATAAGAAATAGTTAGCCAGAAGCAGAACTATAGAAGCCAAAAAGCAAGGTTACTACATTTAGAGACTTTCCCAAGAACTATGGACTTTAATAGATTAGGTCTTTGGTTCTCACTTGGTTTGATGGTATTTCTACATACTGGGTTTTATATCCTCAATGGTACTTCCAACATAAGGTCAGTTGTGCTAAGGTCTGAGGACCTGTTAAGCTCTGAGGGCCTATTAACATTTGCCACTGGTCTTAATGAATGTGGCAAATCATGGACTTATACTGCTCTAAAGAGTTATTGCAAAAGACCATTAATTTTACTACATTACTGCATTGATAAATAATTGGCCATATAGTTTAAGGTACATGGTACCACTATTAATCAAATCACGATGAGAATTGAAGTCCCAGACTGCTGGTGGCCTGCCCCCACGGTTAACAGTTCCAGAGAGGAGGCAAGGAGTAGGCAAGGAAGAATTGAGTTAGACATGGTGGTCAGGAGCCTCTTGCAACCTTGATTGACTGTCAGTCAGGATGTTTATTTGTACAGAGCTCAGTAAGCAGGGATGCATTTGTGTTATTCCAAAATACAGATAAGATTATTTCTGTTACCAGACACATGTTTAACTTTCTCTTGAGTATCTGGGGTCCTAAGTTAAGTCATCATTGATAAACCATGATAGAACAGAGTCATCTTTTGCAATCATTTTTCTCCATCAACTCCATAACCCAGCCCCTAAGAATCTAGAGGTGTGCTTTGCCAAAGCAAGCATATGTGGTAAATGACAGCCCATTCTCAGGCTGGTTTGTGGTTTCAAAAGTGCTAGATAGAAAGACAATCTCCAAGGAAGACAAGGCAGATTGCCAAGTCCCAAACAGTGTATTATTAACTTTTAAAGGTCAGAGTGCCAATTGGCAGTAGGCCCAAGAAAAATTCTCTGGGCAAAGTTGCTGCAGTTATTCAATTTCCAACATAATACAACATTTACATTTTATACCTTTATAGAATTTATTTATATGTCTAATCTTGGCTTTCTTTTTCTTTTTGGTCATATGACACCACAGTGGTCCTGCACAAGCTGACTTTCCAAAGAAAGGGAGGTCCTCATACTTCATTCTTTTATCATTTTCCCCTACCATTCTTAGCCCATCAATATAAACCCCATGCAGGACAGAGGTAACTCCTGTCAACCTAGCTTTATTGCTTTATCTTTTCTTCAAGGAGCATACCATATGTGGTGCTCAATTTTGTATGCCACATAAGTTTACTTTGTTGTGATTATTTTGCTTCTGAGTAAACACAGGGGCAGATGTTCCAAGAATATCTTGGAGTTAGAGCATCATGAAGAGATCTCTGGTGTCTTTAGGTGTGTCACAACCTCCAGGGTGTAAGAAAGATCTTCAAGTAGGGGCAGATAAAGATATTTCCCTAAAAACAGGAGGAGTAGTATACTTAAGACTTTCCTGGGGGAGCTTAGAAACAGTACTCCTGGGAGAAGGCATAAGTGATTTATAAGAAATTTCTCATCAATTCAATATCCACAAGTTGTACAAATATAAATAGCCTCCCAAGCATGCAACACATGGAAATTGAAACCAAAAGTGCAAGACAGCATAAAGGTGATCATATGACTCAGTTTTACTAGTTCTTTCTCAAACAGCTGGGCTGGCTTTCTGACTTCACAGTTCCCATCCGATATGACTGTGCCACCAAACAGTGCTGACAGCAGAGCACTTTAGTCTGGTGTACCAAAAGAAAAGAGATTAGTACTAATTATCTGATGTATGACTTTGTCTCTTTCTGTGAAAATCAGTATGACTTCTCCTCAGAAAGATGAGAATCTCTCTACTTCAAGCTTCAGCTATACCACTCATGGGGATATACCCAAATGATGCTTCATCCTACCTCAGGGACATTTGCCCAACTATGTTCATTGTTGCTGTATTAATAATAGCCAGAAATTGGAAACAACCAGATATCTCTCAGCAGAAGAATGAATATAGAAAATGTGCTATGTTTATATAATAGAAGTATTGCACAGCATTTTGACAAAAATGACATCATTAAATATGCAGGCAAATGGGTAAAACTAGAAAAAGTTATCCTGAGCAAAGTAACCCAGATCCAGAAAAATTAATATGGTATGTATTCACTTATATCTGGATATTAGCCAATAAATAAATGGTAACCATTCTAAAATCATATACCCACAGAGGTGAGGCATGGAAGAAATTACTATGGGGTATTAGAAACCCTCTTCTTCCCTGCATGGGTACCATACATGCATATGATACACAGACATACATGCAGGCCAAGCATCTTTGTGAATGAAAAATATCGAAACCACAAAATATTTCTGGTTCATGTTTTAAAAAGTGACACTCATTGCAACATTTTCATACATATGTAATATTATACTTTTCCCTTATGACTCAACCTGCAATTGATATTCTTCTCATTACACTCTTGTGATGCTAGTCTTTCCCCTCCAAATGTTTCCCTTCTGCTTTCAGTACTGAAGTGTTCTAGTATGCGTCCTTATTGGCCCTTCTTCTATATTTGCAATCATCATCATCTGTGGCATGACTCATCCCTAAAAGGCTTGAGGGCCAGCCTGCCCAATTCAGTAAAAAAATTATTTTCTGAGAGCAAACCTGGGTCTGCCTAAGGGCCTTAGCAACAGCAGCTGAGCTGTGATTTGGAGATGACCTGGACCAATGAGAGGCAGCCATGTCACACCAGCAGATGCATATTCATCAGACCTTTCCCCAGGGTGGAGTGGAGGGTATATAAGGCCTACCTCTTCCTGAATAAACTGAGCTCATTGTTTTGACATTCTTCTGGAGTCTGTGTGGTTTGTCTCTGAGCCTACTTGGCCCCCTCCCCCAAAACGAACAACAGCACAGGACCCTGCTACAATCCTCCACTTTCATAGTCCTCTTTCTATTACTTTCACTCCCTAAATCACCACATACACATATATGTTAATGTAGATTCTGCATTCGAGAGAGAAAAATTTGACTTTGTGAGTCTGCCTTATTTCCTTGAACATAATGATCTCCTTTCTATCTATTTTCTTGCTAATGGCATTGTTTCTTTATTTAACACTAAACAAATATCATTATGTATATGAAGTGAATTTTCTTTACTCATTCATCTCTTATGGACAAGTAGCTTTGTAGCTTATCTTGAATACTGTACATTGGATAGCAATAAACATGGCTACGCTGGTATCTGTGACGTAATACAGCATACCTTCTTTCTGGTACAAAACAAGGATTTGTATAGCTGTTTCATATGATAGTTCTATCTTTAGTCACTTGAGGAATCTTCATTCTGATGTTTATAGTGACTGAACAACTTCACATTTCCACCACAGTTCTTATATTTCCATGTCCTTAACACCATTTGTTTTCATTTGTTTACTTGATGATATCCATTCTTACTCATATGATATGGAACCTCAAATTTGATTTAATGTTTCACAGTGGCTTCAATGGAAGGGACTAGAAGGGGCCAAGTCCTGAACTGGCACAAGGTTTATTGGTGCCTGGGGAATTCCACATCTTACAGTGGATTTAAAAGAAGCTGAGGACTCAAGGTAGACCAAAGGTTGCTAGAAAACTGGTAAATAAGAATGTCACCACTGTAGTTCAACAATTAAGAACCATGGATCTGTGCTCCAATATCAATGTGTATGTAAGAGATTGGAGATTACTATTTAGTAAGGACTAGAGAGCACAGTGATGGTAAATGAGTTCTAGAATCCATACAGCAGTTATTAACACAAGGAATTATTGGAAAATCAAGGTTTTTGTTGTGATTAATGTTGATTGACACCTGAATGGGAATTAGAATAAATATGACAACAAAACCCTGAGAATATCTCTCAGGAATTATCTAGATTTGGTCAATTTTTGGCTTGCATGATGTATGTTGCAACTCTTCATTGGCTGTGTTCCCAGATGAATACAAAAGAGAACATGAACAGCATTCTGCATTGTCTGACTCCTGCCCACAGATGTGGTGTAACTAGTTGCCTCAAAGTATTGTCACATCATGTCCCAAAGAAGACAGATGGTACCTTAAAGCTATGAAAAAAAGTAAACACTTCCAGACTAAAGTTTATTCTGTCAGATAATTTCTCCCAACAAGATAGCCATTGGTGAGGATTTGTCAACTCAATATATTTTTCTTAATATTATTGCATTTGTTGTATCTGGGAGATATTGGGCACCTGTCGACTGAGATGATCAATCAGTATTTTGTATCTAAATTATTTTTGAAGGAAATTCATAGTATTCACATATATTATTGAAATGGAACAGATAAAGTTTACTTTTGTCATTGCATTAAACTAGGATATGTGCTATGTGCTTCAGTCATACCAGTGGGGATGGATGTGGACATTTCATTCCATACTTGCATTATTTAATTGTTGAACACTGAAGTTTGCTTTTTCTTTTAAAGGTAAAATTGGAAAAAAAATCCAAGCTATATAAATGCTGGTCATAGCAAAGATGAAATAACATTTCTTACTTGATGTA
>LZPO01028896.1:0-14015 GCA_001675575.1 Neotoma lepida
AGAAGTAGAGGCAGCGTTGGTGAGTGGTGGCTTGCTCCTAATTCCTCTGATCTCTGTCAGATTTTCACCCTTATTTCTTGTTCCGCGTGTTTATTAATAAGACTGGATAGAAGTTCGTCTTACAGAACATCAAGAGGAAGGAGTAGCTTACCATCTTCTTATCTATTATGCACAAGTAGACTCTTGAAGAGTATGGATGGAGTAACAAACAGTGAGCAGTATTCTCATCTCTTGGGTAGTATCAAAAATTCGACTAATAATATTTCTGAGACAAGAGAGTAGAGTTGATGATAATAAACAGAACTCTCAAAGATTAAGTTGTCGTCACCAGTGTTTGTGAGAATGCTCTGAACTAAGTGGTCAGGTTTCTATTTTGAAGGAATTCAACCTAAAATACCCAGAAGATGTTAGTACAAAACAAACTGCTCCAAGGGAGAAAGCACTAGTGATATATTTTTTTTTTATTTTTTAATTTTTTAGGTTTGAGAAAAGGGTTGAGAAGGGTTCCTTGAAGTTTGTCTGATCACTATAGGGATAAATTATGATTACTCAGCACATGTAACACAAAACTAAGCAAGTAACTCATAAAATTTAATCCGAAATAAAATCCTATACCTAAGAAAATCTAGTCTAGATCTTTTTGGGGGGTGGGGGCATATTTGATGTACACTAGTTGCTCAACTTAAATTTACCAAATGAGGAATTGTGAATCCCCTGTTTTACAATGCAGACTTTTACCACATCAAACAAGCATGGAAACAAACATGGAAAATAGTGGTAGCAGCATCCTCTTCAGTAGTAGAAGTTGTCTCTGATATGTTGAATTCATTTGCCATTCTTGTTCTTTCAACTCTAAAGTACTAGTTTGGTGATATGCTTTGATGACATCCATATGACTTAGCATGGCATGCTGTACTTCTGTCTCACCTCACTTCACGAAGTCATACTTGTCACCAGTGGCAGTTTGGCTACTTGGGAACATTTTGGAAATTTGGTTGGTTGGAAGTTTTTTGTTATTGTTGTAAAAACAATACTGGGTATTAATAGAATTCAGTGATTGGAAACTGCATGGTTCATCTTATATACAAATACTGATTCCAGCCTCTACAGAGATTTTCAGTACTTTGCAATTGTTCATTTGTTTAAGATGCTGTGGTTTGGATGNATCCTCCAAGCTCAAGTGTTCCCCTGCCCCAGTGAAACTTACTCAGACATGAGACCTTTAAAAGGTGATCCATTTGTGTAGNAATGATGTCTCATGGAAAATAAGTTATGCTGAGAGTGGGAGAAATAGTCTTCCCCAGGGAAGAGCAGGCCAATTGGGTATCCAATTGTTTGCTCTGAAAACTTACATACAAGTAACATTATACAGACTGAGCAGGTGACATTTAGAAATGTATGTATCAGTATCTTTTATGTATTTGTATATGTATCTGCATAATATATATATATTTATCTGCATATATAGCTGTATATGTTTCTATGTATGTACCAATAATTAATTTAAAAAGAGGCCAAGATTTTGAAAGAGAGTAAGGAGGGGTTTATGGGAGGATTTGGAGGAAGGAAAGGGAAGGAGAAAATGACAAAATTGTTATAATCACAAAAAAAATAGAAGAAGTAATTAAAATAAGGTGATTGGTGTGGTTATCATGAGAGCAGGATAAATACTACAGGAATTCCTGATAAAAGATCAGTTTGTTATCTCTCTCTCTCTCATCTTCTTTCTGTTCTCCTTCCTTCTATGACATACAAACAGGTGGACCTCAAGCTACTGCTCTGTCTCCAGGATAAGGAAGAATTCATGGCTTTTCTCTATAAATGTCTGAGTCTAGGGTCTTTCCACACAGCAACACAGTGCAGGCTAAGACCCAGATGAAGACTTACANAGGTGTTATACATAAAGTGTTATATATAAAAAATGCATTTTATGCTGTTTTTCCATGAATGCAATTCTTGTGCATCAAAAGACGACTGGTTTCATTCAGAACTTTTTTTCCATTAAAAAAATAAATCAGATCAATGAAGATGTCTAGTATTTGACTACAATAACCCACAATGGGTTAATCTGATTTGTAGTGGATTGATTCATGGAGAATCCATGTATAGGTGAAGATATCCAACTGCAACATATTTCTTTGTAAAATTCTCTGTATGCCTTTTGACACTAAAATGCAAACTCTCTCATTTTTATTTTATATTCTTTTGCATTTTTGCTAGCATTATAAAAGTTAGGATGTTACATTGCTTTTGAAAACAAACTATGTCAACAAGTTATATTTATGAATTCTACTTCATAATAATGTTTTGGAAACTATATTAGCCTCCAATGGAAGATGTTAGCTATAAATAGGAGACTATTTTGATTCAGAATATTGAACACAAATAAAGTANAGTCCCTTGTTGTAGTTCCGAGACTATCTGTACACTTGCATTATCTAACTTCTCAGTTTGGCTTTAGAAATAATATGTGATAAAAGGGATTGTAATGCTTGTTCCAAGGAAAAGAGTTGTGATCAGTCTTTGTAGACACAGCTTCTTTGAGGAATCCTTATAAACAATTTCTTACTTGAATCCTATGCTACCTACAAATCAGATGCATTACTATTCATATCCAGGGGTCTCACCATACCAATTTTGCTGTCTGCATTTCACTCCTTCACACTTTAAGTTGACTTCTAGGAGATGTCATATCTTACTCCCTTTTCCCTCTTCAAGGCTGGCTTCTGCAGTGTCTCTCCAAGGCATTGCTGGAGGGAGGATAAGAATGCATGCACTGATATTCTAGCTCTGAGGAAGGCAGAAGAGAAGGTGGGAAGGTCAGCCTTCATTCAATGATCGCAAACTTGCCAAAAGCCAAGTCTTAAGTTTGACTTCCTACAACTGCTAGTCCCCTGCAGAGGAAACAGATCCTCCAGGATTCTGAAGGATGAAGAAAAAGAAGAAAAACTCCATTGCTCATGACCAAATACACTACACATAGAAGCTTCACCTTGTTATTGACTCGCTATATTCCCAACAGAATTCTACAGTTCAATCAAAGTCAGAATGGCAGTAGGAGAAGTGTGGAACTCTGGAAGATTGAGAGAAATCACAGACTGTATCCTATTAGCTGGTCTCATTTCCATAAACATCTCTTCCACAATCTGTCAGGGATGTTTCTCTTTCCGACCCTCTATATACACTTACTGAAAATCAATATGAAGGTTGGCCAGGCCCAGCTGAGTAGCACCTTGTTTGGGGCACACCCCAGGCACTCAGTCAGGCAGAAGGTCCCACCTACCATTATCACAGTGCAAACCTCTTTAAAGCAGCTACAGCTGCCAAGCCATGGATGCACATCACATAATGAAGACAAATGTCGCCTTGAAGCAAGTTCAAAGGGTGGAATTCATTTTGCATTGGAATGTTATTGCCTTCTAATTAGAGTGACATTTGGTCAGTCTCGTTCTATCTGGACTCAGCCCAGAGATGTGGAGTGAAAACTCCTTCTTTATCCAGCCTCATTCCTCCAAAACACATCAGTTTCTTGTGTTGGGTGGATGATGGGTGTTTTTGATAAGTCTGGCCATCAAACCTGCTGATTTTTTAGTTGTTCCTAGATAAGTGTGCCAGAAGTGAAGACACTTGTACCATTGAGATCAGTCTTTTAGGATGTATTTTTCCCAGCTCTGTCCATTTCCTGAGCAAACTTAGGAGTAAACAGCAGGTGATAATAGGTCTTGCTTTTTCTTCCCTTGAGGAACATTCTCTGAATGCACAGGTATGTCAATAGGTGCTGCCCTTCCCCTTGAGAGATCATGGGCAGGGGCTACAACTAACCACTCTGTCAACTTGTAAACTCAAACCACAGCATGTAATTAGGTGTTAATAAATATTTAGAGCCTCCACACGCATGCAGAATTGTAATCTTACACTGAATCGGAGTCTCAATAAACTCATTATAACTTGAAAACATAGCAAATTGAAAATGTGTTTAAATCTATTACTTGTTGAAAATCATTACTGAGCAGCACAGTGCCCCACAGAGCGTCTATGAAAGCATGGCTCCTTGGAACCCTGCCTGGCACCAGGAAAGGGGATGCCACTGCCTATCACTGGCTGGGACACAACAAAACTCAAAGGTTCAGGGGCAGTTTCCACTNAGGGCACACAGCTTTCACAACGCAATAACATCAGAAAATCCTAAAGCAAAGGATGCTAAGCAGAGAAANGCTACATTCTGTGATTGTTCAAAACCACTGGTTCTGCTTGGAAGGTCNTATACAGACCTAGAAAACCTAACACCAGTCAAAGGAAGTGAACCACTGAGGGAAGGGGTGAGTGTGTCTCACTGTTCTTGTGGCTGCAACCTTGACCCCCACGCCCCTGGGTTTCCCTGTCATAGCTTTTCAGCTGCCAGGTGTCACCACTTCCAGGCACATCCTGTCTGTATTCACAGGATGATTTTGTCAGCAGATCTCTGCTCTATGAAGGCGTGTGCTACCTTGCCTATCTCACATTCTGCCATGGACTTGGTCCTTGTCCATCCTTAAAGAGCGCGTACATCTTCATCCCTCTCACACTTTCTTTTCTTTCCCTCCTAAGTAACATGTTTTGTCATATAAAATCAAACAAAAATGCACAGGGTATAAGACAATAGGATGCAAATTGCTTATTGAATTAAATTTTCAAATTCTTAAGCAATAGTCTCTTCATTAGGGCTATTAGCATATTCATTATAGTTATTTTAAATATGTGATGTGATCATGCCAACATCTCTGCCACATCTGTCTGGTTGTGATGTAAGTTTTCTCTTGAAACTGTGTTTGCTGTTTATTAATATGCCCATAATTTTTTCTTCAAAGTGAGAAGAAATGTGTGGGCTGGGTAATACTGAGAGGAATGGGCTCTTAGTGTTGTGATGGTCAGGGGAGCACCCCACATTCCTGTGTCTGAGACTCAGTCCTTTATGTCTCTGTTGTTTTCTCTGTCTTTCTTCATTTTGCTGTCCCCCGACCCCTTTTGTGAGATGGGAGGTTGTCCTAGTTTCATTGCTGTTGCTGTGATAAAAATAAACTGATGGAAAGCAACTTAGGGAGCAAGAAACCAATTCCAGGTTATAGTCCATCATTTTGGGGAAGTCAAGGCAGGAACTTCAGAAGGCTAGTCACATCACAGCCACAGCTGGGAGGAGAAAGAAATTAATGCATACATGCTCACCTGCTTGCTGATGCTCAGATCAATTTCTCTACTCAAACAATTTAGGACTACCTGACTAGAGAATGGTGCTGCCTAGAGTGGGCTAGGTCTTCCAATGTCAATTAATTAAATTAAGAAAATCTCGAGGGGGATTTTCTGACAGTGGGAGCAGGGACTGTCTCTGACTCTGTTACCTGCTTTTGAGACCTCTCCCTCCTACAGGGTTGTCTCCTCCAGCCTTAATAAGAGAGGAGGTGCCTAGTCATACTGCAATTTGATATGCCATGGCTGGCTGATAGCTATGGGAGGCCTGCCCTTTTCTGAAGGGAAGGGAGGAGGAATGGATGGGGGGTAGGATAGGGGAAGTTGTGGGGAAGGACTTGGAGGAGGGGAGGGAGGGAAAACTGTGATTGAGCTGAAAGAATATATAAAATAAAGAAACAGAGGAAGAAAAAATAAAAAAAGAAAATCCCCAGGGACATGTCCATAATCCTTCACTGAGATTCTTTCCAAGTCAGTGCAGGTTATGCCAGACTTACAGCTCAAAGTAACTATCGAATATGTCTGAAGTAGGCTGGAGTTGGGCATTTCCCCTTCTTCTCAGTCAGTTAACTTCTGGTAAAACCTTAATTTCTTCGATTCTAGAAAAGAATTTCACTTAAAGACCCCCATTAAGAGGAGAAGTGTGGTCCAACTCATTTTCCAACATCTTAATTCTCCTCATGAAGAGAAAACAAAAAGCTGTTTCTCCTCAGCTGGTGCTGTGGCANCTCCTGCTGGGGTCAGGGCCTGACNTGGGTCCTCAGGGCACTCAGGGCACTCACACTGAAGTTCCTGTCTCGTGTGTCCTCCTGAATCACCCACAGATTTGTCTATTGGGTGAGGTTTCCTTTCCTGACTCTGGCTCCAGTCAAAGTGCCTGTGTGTCTGAATCATGACTCTGTATCTATTTGTGCTCTTGTGGGGTGGTGTTCAGTTTCCCCCTGAGAGCAGTTCTCTATAAGATGTAAGAGGATTTGCTGGTATATGTTGTTCAGGTTTGGAAAAGATTGAACTCCTTGCATATAAAAATTATTTTCAAGTTATCATACTGGTTTAATTCTGTGACTTGCCCAGTGATTCTAAATGTTTTGTGTACTGCAGTTAAATATCCCACTATGCAAAACTGTCTACAGAATCCCAACAAGGAATTTGGATTTTCTCCTCTCCAGAAGGCTTCACCCATAAGCTCTGAGTTATAATTGTAACTGCCTGTGTTAGAGGAGAGGAGATGCCCAGTGCGAGCATTTATAAGATATGAGGTGTGCATCCTATCACAGTCCTCATCTTTGTGGGCTCAGTGATTCTATCTGATACTAATGAGTATCTTTGACTGAGGCTTGCCTATGCATGCCAAACTTCAACACCTCAGCACTGCCATCTGTTAACTGGGATGGAGATGCCATCATGGGGGCTACTGTGAGAATACCTCAAAGACACTTAGGTCCTAGTCTACTCCCATGAGAAAAGGAAGTCCACTGTTTGTGAGGTTGTCTGGTTTTTATTTTTGTTTTACGGAAGTTGCACTCATTGACTGTTGATTCTTTCAGTGTTAAATTTCTAAATCAGTTGATGATTTNTGCGGCTTCAAAAAGATTTTAGGGGATTAATTCTGGCTGCAGTTCACAATGACTTCTATTATGAATCTCAGGTCGTGACACATACACATGACACATTACATTGCAGAAACATTTGTACCTCCACATTCTGATTAAAAGGAGGGAGACTTCATTGAATTTTTAAAATTTATTATCATTATTATTATTATCATATTTTATGTGTATGAGTATTTAGCCTGCTTCTATGTATATGTCTGGTGCCCCAGGAGGCCAAAAGAGGGAATCTGATTCCCTGGAACTGAAGTTACATACAATTATAAGCCACCAACTTGGATTCTGGGAATCAAACCTCTGAGCTCTGGAAGAGCAGCCATTGCTCTTGTCCATCTTTCCAGCCCATATTTATTTTTAATATAGACATTAAAATATCTGCTAACAATGGCACCAAACATGTTGAGTGTAATTAGGAACAAACAGACTAGAAGGAAGAAATTTTTAATCCCTAANTTGTATTTTTAGTTACGTTTATTAAGTGGCAGGAAAAAAAAGGATACAAAGTGTATCTTACTACCATCATAAACTGAGTGGCATGACATGGAGACAGAACCTGGAATGTGTGCTGAAATCACCCTGCCTGCAGAAAACAAGTTCCTACATTTCCCCAAATCAATGAATAAGAAGAACATTAGCACTATGCAAATATATGTCTGAAGCAGGCTCTCCCTGGATCAGGCTGCCTTTGTTCGCAAGCAGACAGCATTGTAAACTGTGAAGTAAATCCCAAATTGAATTTTCCTGGTCCCCAANACCATATTCTGGATGCTCTGCTGGTGAGAGACCAGGGAAACCACAGTAGAAATCTCTTAGTTATTCATAAATTCTTTCTCTTACAAAAAAAAAAGTTGTTGTTTTAAACACAAGGGTAGAGATGAACCCCAGAGCCCGGAAACTATTTTCATGCAAAAACAGACAGCTAGTCCTATACCAATAAAGACCTAGCAGGGAACTCAGCTTAGCAACATAAATACTCACATCTGGTATAAATAAACAACAAGAAACATTGTTTTANGATTAATGCCCAGCTCATGAATAAGCACACACAATGGAGACAGAAATATTTAATTTTCTGTTGTAGAACATAATTAGAAATTTATTAAACAAAGTCAGAACACAGTAGAGATTTCTCACCATGAGGAGGCCCTGGGTCCAAGCTGGGTGTGCTTGGGACTACTTTTGTCCAATATAAGACTTTTTTTTCCTTTTGTAAATGGTAATGAAGAAAAGCTGCATCTTCCATGTTTCATTACATAGCTCATGAGTCTCTCATGCACTCTCTTGTTTCTTACTTCCTTCTGGGAGTTTAATGCAGTGTGAGAAGATAAATGTCTGGCTTTTAATGACAATCACAACCTATTAGAAAGTCTCACCCTGTTACTGATAATGCGTGAGATTATGAAAGATGAAGATGTGAAAAGTCCTATTTCTCTTCCTTGTTCATGCAATTTGCTTACAATTTGCTTACAATTGTGTTCCTCTGGCTTGGACATCTAAACAATTGTTTATTTTATGAGATTTCTTTGCATTCCACTTTGATTTTTTGCACCGACAAAATCCCTTCCAATTTTATTTATTATTTTTCTAAACTGAGAGTTTTAGTTGTTCCATTGAAGTTCCCTGGACTATCACTGAAGCCTGGAACTATAGGACAGAGTGAGAAGAGCTAAGNTGTTTGTTTTTCTAGCTATCCTGGCAGAGTACACTCCAACTGAAGAGTTGAGGAGGCCCCACCTAGATCCCTGTGAGTATACAAAGGCACAGGCACACAAAGATAGAGCCATTCAAGGAATCATGGGACTTCNTTCTTAGTCTCATTTTTTTGGGAATTCCCTGAGCCTAAATCAGTAAAGCAATGGAAATTTATTCCAGCTTTATTGCTAAGTTTTAAGAGTAAGCTAAGAAGAACTTGGAGAGAACAATGAACTAACACAAAGAATCCTAGGCTGAGATAAAGCAGATCAAAATGGTAAGATTCTTGGCTTTGCTTTGTCAGATTACAGAAAGCACAGTGAGGCTTTTTGTCCTCAGGGGTCAGGGAGAACTGTCTGTCCTTGCTTTCTCTGGGAATGACTCCCTTCAGGTGACTTATCTCCTTCTTAGAGACCAAAATGATACAGCTGCTGGATCTTGGAATTCTAACCTTTCTCTCCCATCCCCTGGCAGCCACTTAACTCTTCTTTGTTTTGAAAACTCNCCACTTAGCAGAGCATCTTCTTTACTGGCTATTTATTCTACTGACCTGTGGGGGAAGCTGGAATTGATACAGCAAATACCCTCTTCTAACAGGCCTGTAATTGTGTTAGTCCTTTATGAGGCCATTGCTGTAATTACACTGAAGGTTGTTATCAATCCCACTGGAAGCCATCTCTCAGCAGATGCCTGGAGGACACTTTCCAGCTTGTATCTCCCTCATCTGCCATTTTCATGTCTCTGTGTTCTTCCCTGTGTGTTAGAGGACACTCCAAGAAGGTATGAGCACTACATGATCCAAATGAGGAGAGAACGATTTGACAAGAAGCCAGCCGGTACTTAGAGCAAAGCTAACTACCATCCAAACACTTCCTACACAACAACAAAGGTTACATCGAAACCTCATTGCCCTAGCACAGGAATTAGAGGAACAATCGTCTGATTATGATTTAAAAAAGAGCATTACATTCTATGTTCAGCCATAATTGGTATTTATGACAATTTATGTAAACAGTAATGAAGCCCGCGTGATTTTTGTGGGGAAATTGCATTCTGACACCAATGATCATTACTGTTAATTTTCCTGAAGATGACGGCAATCAGAAGCAGAGTTTCATTGTAAATAGGTTAATTTAAAATTCAAACACTGCTGGTGCTTCAAAACGAGTTCACATTTGATTTCAGAAAGCTTTGGCTCAGGCTTTTTCCATGTCAAGTTAAAAATGTTTGAACGACTGACATATGTCAATATCCATGACACCACCCCACAGTGTTGCTTGTGTAAAAATACATGCAACCTGTATGTGGGAGTGCATCTAACATGGTATATGATCTTTTAATTCTTTTCCCTAAGATTTAGTTTTATTTTTAATTACGTGTGTTTGCGTCTGCATTTCTATGTGTAGAGATCTTCAGCTTGAACATAGAATGTGACGTGAATATCATTTCCTACTGAGGTTAGAAGAGGACATTGGAGCTAGAGTCATGGCTGATATGAGCTGACTGAAGTGGGTTCTGGGAACTGAACCCCAGTGGTCTTAGCTCCTGAGCCACTCTTCCAGACCTTTTGTTCTATTGTGCTAAAAAGAAAGTTTAAAACTGATTTCAAATATAATCACAAATATAGTTATCACAAACTGATTTATCAGCTTTGCTGTGTAAGTGAAGAGTGACATATCAATGTAGTCTATTATTTCTAATGCATGTTTGAAAATTGCCTAATCAAAATTTCAACAAAAAAAATAAAAACACAAATGCATCTCTTTTTTATTGACCTTGGATTTTCTGGCTAGTTATTGAATTAAATTGATATTCTGCCAGCATGAGCTTTGGCCCCAGCCCAATCAGTTAATAATTTCTTTCTTTCTATTTTCTTTTAAGATACGTTTCCTAGGATGTAGATCGATTCCTGTCAACTTGTCCAAGCAAAGTGAAAGTGTCTAATTTTCACCTTTTGACGCTTTAAAATGTAGCAACAAGTTTAATATTCTTATAGATCTGTCTTAACAACAAATATCACAAGAACAAGACACTTAGACAAGAAAAAAAGGAAAAAACACTCTAAATTCTGCTCTATAGCCCTCTCATTTTAAGTAACATGTAAGCAACTATGCAATATATTTGCATATCTTTTGTAACTATGACATGAAAACTGAAGTATGTAATTTAGTAATTCCTCCTCAGTAAAAATCACAGATGGAGATGGTTTTGAACTGAGGTAGAGGAGTATCGCAACTTGTACAAGTCAGGCCTGGCCACCTGTCCACAATAAGGCAGTTAAAAGAACAAGTGAGAAGTAGAAAGTGAAAAGAGGAGAATTCTTCAGTGTGGCCGCTTTGGCAAAGAAGGAAAAGAAGATCCAGCAAGCCCCTCAAGTCCACCTTCAGGGTCCTGAAGTGAGATAAAAATTTAAATAGATAGCGGCACATAAGCCCCTCTAAGCAATCCTGGTGAAGGTGTGGCCCCACCAACCACTGACCATCCTTATCTCATGCTCTGACAAGTTGTTACAACTGTTACAAATTTCCTTCCTGGAGACAAGTTTCCTCTCTGGCTGGTGCCCTTTCTATCTCCCAGCATGATTCCTGGGGGAATTCTCATTTCTATGGTGCCTGTTGTTTAAATAATAATCCTGATAATTAGATTAATAAACACTTGTGCCTCTTTAGAATATCTTTATTTCTACCAGGCCAGTATAATGATTGTGAATCATCAGTTACCCAGGCCTGTGAACAGCTTCCTTCCTTCCTCCTTCCTTCCTTCCTTCCTTCCTTCCTTCCTTCCTTCCTTCCTTCCTTCCTTCCTTCCTTCCTTCTGTCTTTATCTTTTTTTCTTTCATTCTTTCTTTCCTCTCTCTTCTTAAGNCAATTTCTAGCAGATAAGGCAACTGCTCAGAGTTGTTTATTCTGATGAGAAAAACATAAGTATATATCCGAAATGTATTTTAAGTTTGACAATAATTAATTTGTACTAGTTTGATCATGGAAACATCATTACTTTAGAATTCTAGGACTATGCTTATCTGAGTTTGTAGTACATTTAATTAAAATGCTATTTTCAAAATACATACCCAGAGTTTTCCATTTTTTTCCCCCAGGACCACTTATTTTAAAGAATAGGGATGGAAAAACCTGCAATAGATAAGCAAACACCTGGGAGGCTGTAAAAATTGCTTTCAACGTAGATGTTTATAAGCCTGAACTCATGCAACTTTGGATTGAATATAATTTTAAACTTCAACAATTTCCTAAGATATTACATTTACTTGAAGAGAACAAAACACGTCTAGTATGTTAGGTGGTATACTATGTACTCTCCAGCAGGCTCTCAGATTTCCCCCGAGAGGAGGATGAGCACTTACTGAAAAGCCTTTCTCAGATGTTACAGCTTCCCTTTCAATGTTCATTTCTAATTTTTTTCTCTCATTTCAATAGCCCCTTTTAGCATGTTGGGAGTCTCTGACTATAGAGTTGGGAAGGAGAAAGCATGAAAAAAATCCTTAAAATACAGGAAGTTGGGTCGTTCAGTGGCACAAATTGTGAGTTCGATCCCCAGCACTGCAAAAATACAATAANGAGTGCAGGGGCATTTGTTAAATGTTCTGGAGATTCTTAGTTCAACTGCTTACCTTCAGGCTTCTCCTTTCTCTAGAAGTTTCTATGGAAGANGACTCCATGAGAAACAAAAGGTTAAGCATTTCTACAGCGTAAGTTTTCTTTCTTCCTGTTCCAATCCTCTTCTCAATTGTGAGGCCCAACGCTACACTCCTGGAGGATCATGTTTATTCCTCTTCCTTTTCCCCACATACAGAGTAGGTCCTAAAATCACACAGCTTTCTTTGTCAAGAGGCAGCTGATTTCTTAATTAAAACCACTTCCTTGTACTNTACAAACAAATACAAAAATCAGAGTGTCCAAACCTGTCCCCTTANTGAGAATTTAGTAAAATGGCCCTTTTTGCATGAAAATTTTACAGCTACTTAGTGGATTCTTTATGGAAAAGTCTTCCCCGCCTCAATATCTCTCATGGTACTCTCATCTTTCAAAACCTATGGCACACCTTGCACAGCTGATTATGTGAAACAAGTCCACTCAGACGCGGGGGCTTGGTTTCATTAAAGTCAATCAACAGCCCTTGAAATCCTAGCAGAAAAAAAGAGCCTACAAAAATCGGCTTGGTAAGTTAGTTGTTAATAAACAAGTAAAGAAAAAAGGGGGGAGGAAACAATATGAAAAGATATTAGACAGGAAAAGAAAAGGCATGTACAAGATCAAACTGACCTTAGGAAGTGAACAATGGTCGACGGCATGGCTTCGTGTGACTTCCTATGGCAGGTGGACTGGCTTGGTCACTGTGTAACACGGGTCGGTTCTGACTCTCTGAATTGACATCGGTGTACCTCATAGGAATTAATTTTGTATACTCTCTTATTTAAGACCATGCATCATTCTAAGTGTACACCAAGTTCATAAAACTGTCCTTAGATCAAGAGAGAAGTATCCCAGACAGTGTGACCAGTCAAACAGAAAAGAAAATGAAGCTTTATCATACCACAAGTTAATTCAAAAACAGAGCAAAAAACAAAAATGTGATAAATAGAACAATCATGGGATGAACAAATAGCGTCACTCATGTACTCTGTAAAATATNTGGTTGTTACAAGGAACATTTCCATCCCTGCCTACCCTAAATTCACAATNCTCTTACTTTATAGGTTGTGCATAACTACATGGCTAGTACAATCAAAGAAGTGTCAGAATTTTTAATTNGCCTACTGTATCCTAAAATGATTATTCTTCATTATCATAATGAAGACTTAAATTATCATCTGAATATGTCTGATGAATTAGACAGGTATTAGAGCGTTGGTTTGTTGTAGAGAAAATACAACACACAGGAGTGTCCCTCCTCTTTAGTTTCTTAGTGGGATGATTTTACTGCATGGGCATGGTGTGCAAACAAGAGCACTTGTTTTCCGGTGACCCGCTCCACAGCTGATGGGCTGGTGAGTCAGAGTCCTAAAGTGCTGGGGTGAGAGCTTGCTAAGCAGCATGCAGTCCTGTGTGCTCTCTCTTTGTGGGGGAAAATGGATGGCAGAAGTGATTTACCCCTCAAGCTTTTGATTTGAGAATAGGCAGGAGAGTCTAATTCCATTTGTTAGTGTCCTTTTATCACTTACGCTGATGAGAAAGAAAGGAAATCATACTCAAAAGAATATTCTTTCAGNTCTGAGAGGAAAAGAAATTTGAACGCAAAGATGACAGAGTTTCAATTCTTTACTTTTAAGAGGCAGCCTACGGAGGATGACTCTCTCACTCTAAAAATGCAGGCATTGCTTTTTTTCTTTTGTAGCCTATTAAGAATTGTGCCGGAAACCACTCAGAGAAGATTGGGATGACGGGTCAACAGAACAGCTAGAGAGGTGACCAACAGTATTTCATTTCGCTGTGTGTTTTCTTGATGATGGCTGCCTTTCTCTTGGTGTTCTCA
>LZPO01028901.1:8752-20048 GCA_001675575.1 Neotoma lepida
CTTTGGGTATATGCCCAAGAGTGGTATAGCTGGGTCTTGAGGAAGATTGATTCCCAGTTTTCTGAGAAACTGCCATACTGATTTCCAAAGTGGCTGTACAAGATTACACTCCCACCAGCAGTGGAGAAGTGTTCCCCCTGTTCCACATCCTCTCCAACATAAGCTGTCCTCAGTGTTTTTGTCTTAGCCATTCTGATAGGTGTAAGGTGGTATCTCAGAGTTGTTTTGATTTGCATTTCCCTGATGACTAGGGATGTTGAGCAATTCCTCAAATGGTTAGGCCTATTTCTTGGCCTTGTCTTTAGATCTTTCCCTCCTGGTTTTGAGTTTCCAAAAGCTAATTTCCTTGTGTTCCTCTTAGTTTCACAGTTGCTGGATGCAGCCAAGAGGACCTTGGTGAGTCCTTGAGTCTGCTTACCTAAAACCTTCGTTAACCCTTTGGTCTGCTTATCTTCCAGGGTCTCTCAATTATTGAACACTTTTTCTGCAACCACAATGAGTTCAGACAACCTCTTACCTTCAAAACCCTCTAGTCTTTGTAACTTATGGTGGATGTCAGGAGCTGACTGGTTGACAAAAGCCAGACTCATTGTGGATGTATTCTCAGGCACTTCAGGATCCAAGGAAGTATAGATTTTGTAGGCTTCTATCGATCTCTCTAATAAGGCTCCTGGCATTTCATCAGGCCCTCAGCATACCTGACTTACCTTGGAAAAATTTGTGGGCTGCCTCATGGTAGCCCAGAGATCCCCCAATTAGGGTCTGGTGGTAGACTTTTAGCCTCTTCCTATCTTCCTCTCTATTGAAGTCCCAGTCAGGTCATGCTAGGGGAAAATCAGCATTTATGAGGTCTGCTGTAGCGCCTGCACTGCAAGTTATCCTCCAAGTTTTGAGTGAAGGGCTGAGGATTGAACAGAGACAACACAGCAGGTCATCCATCTCAAGAGAATGCCCTTTTCTTCTTGGGAGAGGGTTGGGTATATAGAGGGCAGCAACACAGGCTCATAGCAGGATGGAAAATCCCCAGTGGTCAAAAGTTCAGGTTGTCTGGCCTCAGCTTGTTTACTCAAACTGCTCTGGTACAGGGGAAGAAGAACTTGCAATTGACTAGCTCAAGAGGAAGGAGTCAAGANCAAGGCAAAGCAGGTCAACAGTTCAAACCAGATTGGGGGCCCAGGGCCCAACAGTCTGCATTGGTACTTGGTCTTCCATCTGGGCCTAGAACCAGTTTCTGGACCTCTATCAGAGTTTGTTCCTCCTCCTTAGTAGTGAAGAGGACCTGGAATAGCTAGCAACAGCCATCCCATATCAGCTGGTGATTAGAAAGCACAGAAACTAACAAGTCAATGAGCCTTGTGGGCTTCTCAGAAAACTTAGGTGTAGGCAAAAATTTGTCCAGTCCTGCCCGGCTCCCGTGGCCCCTTAGACCCAAGTAAACACACAGAGGCTTACATCATTTTTAAACTATGGCCGTGGCAGGCTTTTCGCTAGCTAGCTCTTACATCTTAAATTAACCCATTTTATAAATCTATGTTGCCACGTGTTCCATGTGACTTTACCTGTGTGCTGTTCTGTAGATGGCAGGATGATGTCTCCCCAGCTCTGCTTTCTGCTTCTTTCCCCCCTCGTTTGAATGTCCCACCTAAACTTATTCTCCCTCACCATTGGTCAAACAGCTTTATTTATCAACCAATCAGAGCAACCCATTTTTAGAAAGACATTCCCATCACTTAGGGTTCTGCATCTTCCAATTATATAGGTTGCTAGTAGCAAAAGGCCAATGGACCAGCTGTTGCTTGCCATCAACATCAGGTAGTCCCACAGTGTGTAGTGGGAGGGCCATGGAGTTGGTCTTGGCCAGTGGCTCTCCCTCTGAGTCCTAGGGTGTGTTTATGGAGAGCTCCTTAATCCCTCCTCCTTTCCCATCAGTGTCCTTCTTGAACAGTTCAGGGGAGGAGGGATGGGGCCAAGAAGAATTACTCCTCCATGTAACTTGGAGATGGAAGGATATGGTACAATGCCATGGAAGGCTTGTCTTTCCCCTTTGGCTCTTCCTTTNTCACAGCAGCTATTGCCATAACCATCTTTGGGGAAGGAAGAAAAGGTTTCAACCACTTTGGGGGCTTCTCTATAAGAACTGCCAGATGGTTATGTAGTGTGGGATGACTCATNCCTAACAGGCTTGAGGGTCAGCCGGCCCAAACCAGTAAAAAAGATACATTCTGAGAGCCAACCTGGGTCTGCCTAAAGGCCTTAGCAACAGCAGCTGAAACATGATCTGGAGATGACCTGGACCAATGAGAGGCAGCCATGTCACACGAGCAGATGCATATTCATCAGACCTTCCCCCAGGGTGGGGTGGAGGGTATATAAGCACTTCCTGAATAAACTGAGCTTGTTGTTTCTCCCAGAGTCTGTGTGTCTTGACTCCATGCCTACTTGGCTCCCTTCCCCAAAGGGAATAACAACACAGGACCCCTGCTACATCGGGTGCTGAAACCTGGGACATTTGGTGCGGGAACAGGAACTGTTTGTCTCCCTTTCCTTATGCGCAGCACTGGTTTAGAAGGCCCCTTGAATGGTGTTTTTTGGTGAGTAGACTTCTCTACATTGTGTGATTTCGGTCCCTTCAGCAGGTAAATGCCTGTCTCTTATACACATCTAGATGTGTATAATCTGTGTGTCTTGACTCCATGCCTACTTGGCTCCCTTCCCCAAAGGGAATAACAACACAGGACCCCTGCTACATCGGGTGCTGAAACCTGGGACAAACTGCTAATGAATCAAGTCCTGACTCACTGTATTTTGAGCAAGTCCTATGGCAATGGGACATGCATTTATAGACTTACTNTGACTGGCACCATTTGATGAAGGCTGCGGTCTTCCTTAATTGGCAAGCTGCCTACTATGATGGCTAGGCTGAGGCTCAGGCTCGTTTTAATATACAGTACAACATCGCTGTTTCTCTCAAGATGCTCACAGGCTGAGGACCATATGTTAATTCTGACACACAAGCTCAAATTGGACAATACACTTATTTACTTGCCTTGGGAGACACCATTGCCCTTGGTGTGTTGGAGGGATCTCATCACCCTTCAATGGCAACCCCCTGTTCCCCTATTAACCCAGAGGCAAGGATATGCTTGCATTTTTCCCCAAAATACCATCATGCNGATATGGATACCCTCCAGAGTTGTGAGTCCAGCAACAGACCAAGAGACATTGGCCAAAGAAGAAGCTTCAAAGGGGTAATGTATGATTTGCTCCACTACTGTGGCATTAGTAACAGTTATGTCATTGCTGACATGTGACCCTAGATATCAAGCAATTGTCTCATCCCATATAAGGTTGCTAATGCATCACCAGAAACACTTCAGTTGNCACAATATATATGACTAGGGTCCCATCCATGTCCTTGAGACTGATCAGGGTGCCCTGGTGACCCATATACTATGTTCTTGACTTGATAGATAGCTGAGAGGTTGAAGGTCCCCTCTTCCAGCCATCTCACATCGAGCATGGGGCATTAATTGCTGCAAAAAATGGAGAATTTACTTGTCTGGACCATAAGCCCTAAAACATCAGCTTGGGCCTGGAAGTCCTTGAAGTTAAGTTGTACAACAGGATGCTAAGGGGAGTTGGGGTAGAGGCTGGTTGCCCATCTCCTCTAAANTAAGAAAGGAGGTTAATAGACAGAAACAGACAACAATAGCAGAGACAAACAAGTACCAGTATGGCACCTCTAGCAAGACAAACTCCTCTTTCCCTTTTCTTTATTATTCTAGTTTCCTGCCTTTTCTCTTGCTTTCCAGACAATATGAGAAATTTCACCAAAGTCCTTATTGTTGTTTTAGTAGTCCAGAATATTGTATAGGTACAATATCTTAAACAAGAGTAGAAATATATGTATGTATANATCATAACAAAAATAACCTTAAATTTGTATCAATATATAAAAACCCATATCATCATGAAACATTTGAAACTAGTAGTAGTTTTTTTCTTATCCTGGTCAATAATAATTTGTAACCAACACCCTAAATGATGACAAGTATTTATAACACATTGAATCTGAGTGACCAAAAACCATATATTTTTTCCTTGTGGAAATGAAAGCATAATTTATCCCAAACATAATATATCTTTGTATTGTGGGAATTTGTTATATTCAGCCATGTGGCTCTCTCCTTCTCTAAATCCAAGCATGTTGTTTAAAAGAAAAATTTAGAGTTTCTGTCTCATATCCTAAGAGCCACCTGTAGTAGAATATTTTAAGATGTGTTACTTTTGTTTATATTGCATTTGTTTAACTCTGTGAAGCTGTGTTATTGTGCCTGTGTAAAACACCTGATGGTCTAATAAAGAACTGGCCAACAGCAAGGCACGAGAAAGGATAGGCAGGGCTGGCAGGCAGAGAGACTATATAGAAGGAGAAAACTGGGAGGAGAGAGCTAAGATCAAAGAGCCACAGAAAGCAGGACTCAAGGGGCCAGCCANCCAGCTACACAGCAAGCCATGGAGTAAGAAAGTAAAGGTATACAAAAATAGAGAAAGGTAAAAGCCCAGAGGCAGGTTAATTTAAGTTAAGGAAAGCTGGCTAGAAACTAAGCCAAGCTAAGGCTGGGCATTCATAAGTAATAATAAGCCTCCATGTGTGATTTATTTGGGAGCTGGGTGGCAAGCCCCCNGAAAAGAATAAAATACCAACCTACAACAGCCACCTGGTGAGACAGAAGAAAACCAAAAGCTAGGGACTATCATCGTCATAATTCTTTCTCCTCATACTTATTTTTGACTCTTTAGAACCTTTCTTTAGATATAGTACTATCTTAAAATTTAAACTTCCCATTTTTTTTCCTGATGAAAGCAACTGGAAGAAAGATTTATTTTGGCATGGCAGGCCTGCTGAATTCATGGTATTAAGAGTGTGATGTAAAACCTGTTCACATCACAGCAGCTGGAAACAGAGATGGTGGCAGGGTTCAGGGCCTTCAAAGAATCTCACTAGGTGGGAAATAAGTGTTCAAAGCATGTTTCTAAGGGTCATTTCAGATTCAAACCCTAACACAGCCCTACCTGTGTTGACACAAAGGGACCTCTTCTCTGTGGTTGTCTTTTTGCACTATACATTTCTATCTCTGATTAAGATTNTTTTATATTGTCACATATTTGAGGTCATTGTCCTTATACTATACAACTGTTTACAGATTTATTTATTTTATCTGTTTACAGGTTTATTTTTATAATGTGAAGCCTTAATCTTTAAGCTATATAGATTGATAAGAATTATAGGTTAATAGTCACCCATGTTTGTCAAACTTATAGTGATGTTAGTTAGGTTTCTAGATAAACAGAGATATATTTCAGATGGATAGGTAATCTTCAAACACTTCAAAGACCCAGAGAATATGGCAGTTAAATGTTTTAATAACTTAGAATTCTGTTGACATGAGACACAGTTGCTCCTGGCAGCATCAATCTACTTCTGAGAGGACAATGGGCATCAAGGACACTCCATATGAAATTTTTCTTCTTCTTGGCAAAACTAGCTTGTTGGGCAAAGAACTGCCTTTGCCTCAACTGCTGACAGTAAGTACACTGTCCAATCGGATAAACAGGACACAAGGAAAAGCAACTGCTAAACCTTGCCAAGCCAGGGTAGGACAGTCTTTCAAAATTTCCTGCTTCTGAAAATAGGCTGTCAGATATTCTAGTCCATTAGCCAAAGTAGGATGCCCCAACGTTGCAGAGAACCATTGGGTGACTCAGTCCAGGCAGTCAGCCATTTCTGTCATTTCTTGCATTTTTGGAAGTTGCTTGCTTGCATTTCCTGCTTACTCAGATATTATTATTTTCTTTCTCAGGTCTTGGATGGNGTTGAAGACTAGATAGTTACAGTTACAATCCTCTCTTAGCCAAGATCATATTGGGTACAAGACTTAGATTCTTCAGGATAGGACAGGTGTTGGAGTCATCTCTGTAATTTGCCAATTACCTATGGTCTGGACATTTAGTATGTGTTTCTTGCTTGATGTTGTTCTTGTTGGATGTAGTTCCATTTTTATTTATGTTAGTATCTTTTCTTTCTTCTGGACAATACTTGATAATTGTTCTTATTATATATAGTTTTGTGCTAGGATTAGAAGCCTTTTATTTCAACAAAAGGGGGAAGTATTATGGGAATTCGTTCCATTCAGCCAACAGCTTTGGGGTAGAAAGCCTTAGGGTGTGGTCTTGCCTGTGTATGTGACCACTTAAGATCAGAGGAATATGGGTCATGCATTCTCTAGGGTGGTCAGAGGAGAAGAAAGCCTTGCAGTTGGTCNGCATCACCCTTGGGCAAAATGACAGGACAGTGGTAGCTAGATCAGCAGGATCAGCAGCAGCATCTTCCTTGTCCTGTATTAGTGAGTCTGTATTTCCACTGAACCCCTTAATAAATTATTTAATAGACTTTTTTGGGTTCACGCATCATCTTTGACTTTTACTCTGAAGCCAAAACATCTTAAAGTACATAGGCTGGTTTAATTCAGCAGTTTCTTAGGCAGTGTCAGGACAGGAAAGGTTTAAGGTGAGTAAGTAGCAGGTGGCATCAAGGACCTTGGTAGGAGAGGGTGTTATCACAAGCCTGTAAATTGTATCAACAGTGAAGAATTTGGCTTAGGAAGGGAGGAGAGGAGCAGTGGCTACTTGAGCAATATAGCAGCTGGCAAGTACAGAGTGTCCCTGGCAGTCAGTATTCCTATAAAAGATTGTTAACTCCCCCTGGCCATAACAATTAACCCCAAATTCTCTGTCTGGCATTTGAAGTCCTGCTTGGGTGCCCCTGCCTCTTTCAAAAGCCTTGGTTGGCTCTCCTGCCTGTAGTCCCTGATACATTGTCACAACATGGCTGCTGTAGCTTAGTAACTGCTGGCAATGATCTCCTGCCACCTCACCCATATTGCAGGCTGTAGAGCAAGGAAGCTAAAGAGGGAGGCAGCTAAAGTCATGGAAATGATCCAATAAAATGTGTGGGGGGGTAGAGGTTGTTTGCCTCATCCCTTCTGGAAAAATAAAGGAGGTTAATAGAAAGAGATAAATAACAATGACACAGACAACTAGGTACCAGTACAGTGGCACAAATAGCAGAAACCAGAACCAGCACCATGGTTTATCTTCCTGTAAGTNAGTTCCACTGTGCAAGAGCAACCTGCCCTGTCCCACCTCAACCAGAGGGACCCATCCCTTACAAGTGGGTCAGAGATATCTCTTGACCAACATGGTCTGAGTGCCAATAGTGCATCCACCTGGCACACTCGGGCCTCCAGATTCAGTTAGCTCAAGCTTCTCTGAGACATTAACACATGGAACAGAATGGTGACAGTTGGAACAATGACAGATCAAGACAAAGAGTGCTCCTTACTGACCGTGTTTCCAAATGCTCAACATGTTGGGAGTCTTAGAGGGACTTCCTGGCCAATGCATCAGATGTTACGGTCCTAGAGAAGTCCCACAAAAGACCAGCAACCTTATACACAATCAGCAAGAGTGTTTATTATCTCAAGAGTAAGAGTTCCAGCATGCTGGGGCTGCACATCTGACACAAAGGCAAAATGGTGACCATGAGAGAAGCTCACAGGCTCTTTTATACACAACAAAAGGAATTTTAAAGGCAGTGAGGTCATTCTATCTAGGATTGGCTTACATATTAATTTAATTAATTGCATATTAATATTAATATATTCTAATTGGCTAGGGCTAGCAGGGGCTGGTTAAGGCTACAGTTTTTCCATTTTGGGGCAAGCTTGGACAAGTCCCAGGCTCTGTCCTTATTTAGTTATTATCTTGAGTTACTGTGGGGGCTGGCTCAGTCCTGGTATGTGCAGTTCCCCTCATCCTTGCTTTTCGGGTCATTGGTGATTGATTGCCTTTTGTTCGTGGCTCTCTCAGAAACTGCCTGTTCAGTTTCAAGAGGCAGGAACTGAGGCCTAGTTCTTAACGGGGTTATTAGGAGCTTATCATGGTGTTTTCCTGAGCTTCTCAAAGGGTTACTTACAGGAGCAAAAATGACTCAAATACAGCGGCATCACCAAAGCCCACTGCAGCAAGGGTGAGGATAGCACACAAAACTGGAAATATGGAGTACATTACACAGCATACAGGCAGCTCAACAGGTTGGAGAGTGTCCTCTCCAGGAGACTCAGTTGGTATAAACCTCTTCTATGCAGATCAGCTGATGTCTACTTTTTCCAGGCAGCCGGTTTGGTCTCAGAGTCTTCTTTGCAGCTTGNCTTCTCAGAGAGTGATTCTCATCTGTCTTTATGGTTACTCATGAGAGTGAGGGACTGAGTGAATCTGGTCAGTTTCACGAACTTCCTGAAGCTATTTTGAGTTGTTTACCTCCTGTCTTAAAGAGCTTCCCTGCAAGATGGAATGTCTCATCTTGGAGGGAACTGCTATGCAACATTTCTTCTACCATAAACTATGTGATCTGGACTGTCAACTTCACTTTACTTTAGTTTCTACATTGTAAAAAGCAGATGATAATGCTACTGAGTGAGACATAAGGTGAATACTTGGTGTATTTGTTGCTTTTCTGTTGCTATAATAAAGTACTATGGCCAAAAGAGACCTTTGGTGAAAAAAAATAGTCTGTATTGGTTTACATTTTCAGAGGGATAAGAGTCTATCATTACAGGGAGGAAAAATATAACAAGCCCACAGCCAACATCAAGCTAAATGGGGGTGGGGGGTGCAAAGCATTTCTACTAGATCAGGAACAAATAAAAGATGTCCAGTCTTTCCATTTCTGTTCAATGTAGTATTTGAAGTCTAAGCTAGAGCAATAAGAGACAGGATAAAAGTGATACAAATGGGAAAGNATACTTTGGATTATGCCTATTTGCAGATTTCATACATAAAAGACCTCCAGGATTTCCTCAGAAATATGTATGGCTGATAAACCCATTCAGCAAAGTAGCAGGATACAAAATTAACAAATGAAAACTATTAAGCTTCCTGTTCTCCAAACACAAATATCCCAATAAAGAAATCGGTGAAACAATTCCATTCACAATAACTTCAAAAAAATCTTGAAATTAATATAACAAAGGAAGTGAAAGACTCATACAATGAAAGCTGAGAAAGAAAGAAATTGAAGATATCAGAGAATGGAAAGACCTAAACATAATAAAGGCAATTTACAGCAAGCCATCAGCCAACATCAAATTAAATGGAGAGAAACTCAAAGCGATTCCACTAAAATCAGGAACAAGACAAGGCTGCCCACTATCCCCATATTAATTCAATATAGTACTTGAAGTTCTAGCTAGAGCAATAAGACAACAAAGGGAGATCAAAGGGATACAAATTGGAAAGGAAGAAGTCAAACTTTCACTATTTGCAGACAATATGATAGTATACATAAGTGACCCCAAAAACTCTACCAGGGAACTCCTACAGCTGATAAACTCATTCAGTAATGTGGCAGGATACAAGATTAACTCCAAAAAATCAGTAGCCCTCCTATATACAAACGATAATATGCTTTCTTGATGGAATTCTTTCCCAATGAGTTTAAACCCATATGGTCTTTAACACATATTTCCTAGGCAGCAAGACATGTGAGCACTGAAAGAGAGTTAAGTCTTTCCAACCTCTTTGCTATAAATGTTAAATGCTTTAACCTGTTTGATTTTTGGTCAGATAAAACAGTGAATATAAATGAATGTTGTGCATAAAGACAGCAAGTAGACAGAACTACAGGAAATCAAACATTTCTGTGCAATCTAACTTGAAAGGTGATATCCTTTGATCCTCTGACATCCTAAGAATACCCGTTGGTCAAGGATGTTGTATTTAAATAAAGAGAGGAGATGAGGAGATGAGGAAAAGGAGAGTACCACTAACACAATACTCAACATAGAACAGAAATAGGGATACACAAAAGCACAGCAGAGCTTTTTCTAGCACAGGATGAGCACTGAATAAGCTAAGCCTCAAGAAAACTACACGAAAGAGACTGAAGATACAGATATGTTTTTAAACCTACTGTTATAATCAGAGTTCTGAACTCATAAATCATGAGATAATGTTGTCAATATTTAGAGACTTGGGATATTAGACAATAAAGTTTCAAGGTCTTTGAAATATCTAAAGAAGATCTCACAAAGAAACACACAAGAATTATGATATTATTCTGAAATAATTTAAGAATTTAATAGATAGGGAAAGGTCACTGTCCCTCAAAAAGATACTGGCCCATTGACCCTGAACACTCAGCCACAAGTATGATGGAGATCCACTATTCTCCTGCCTTAGGAATGAGCAGAAAATATTAGACTCTGAAACTAGTACCAAAATAACCCTTGGTCCTAGAATCAGGGTCAGTGAAAGATATGTGCCCTGGCCTTCGAATTAGTGTCCAAGAGCCAAACAGGCCAGTGAAAGAAACACAGTTTAGCTCTCACATCAGGGCCATCTTTGCCTCTAGCCCACAAAACTGACCAATCCCAGGGCAAGAAAAAAGTAGCCAATCCCTGTTGACTCTGCCCCCATGCCATCCTATATAAAGGGCCCTGCCTGGGCAGTTCTGAGCTGTTTTCTCCACCCTGGTAGAGGCAGTTACTCTCCTGGACTCCTCCTTCCCAAATAAATCTCTTTCTCAAAAAAGTTTTGAGTGTGAAGACCTTCATTCCCTGGCACACAGAAGAACTTTGCTGGGACATCCCACAGTGGACTGAGCAAAGGAGAGCTGNGTAACACTTAAGCCTGAGAAGCAGGGCTCTGCTAGGAAGCCCCCTTAAGTGGGGGCTGAGCAAAGCTCAGCTGTAGCGGCTTTCCAGGAGAGAAGCAGGATTGCTATATCCTGCAGGGAGACCATCTCCCACCACACCAGGTATAGCCTGACTCTCCCGAACAGTCAGGATACCCTTCCCTGCTGAAGCAGTTCCAGGCATGACTGTCCTGAGCAGTCAGAATAACTTCCCCCTCCAGGGCTGGACTGTTTCTTTGCAGCCCCAGCCATCAGAGCTCACTTAGTTGCTACTTTGTTGCTTACATTTTGATGCCAAAACCCAGGATCAAGCCCACTGAGTTGCAACAAAGTGCCTACAATGTCTGAAGAAAATTTGATTTTTTTTCAAATTTTTAAAATTAAAAATTTCTTATATGCAATAAATTTTTATTACTTTTGTAGATTACAATATAATTGCATCATTTTCCCCTTCTCTTTCATATCTCCAAACTTTTCCATATACCTCTTCTAGAATTCTTTCAAATTCATGGCCTCTGTTTTCTTTAATTGTTGTAACAT
>LZPO01028902.1:4537-20035 GCA_001675575.1 Neotoma lepida
GTAGAGAGAATACATAGAAGGAGAAATCTGGGATATAAAAGAAGAAGTAGCCAGAGAAGGAGGAGGACAACAGGGGTCAGGAACCCAGTTACACAGCAAGCCAAGGAATAGGAGTAAGAGTAAGATTTACTGAAGCAAGAGAATGGAGAAAACCCAGCTGCAAAAGGTAGAAAGGATAATTTAAAGTTAAGGAAAGCTGGCAAGAAACAAGCCAAGCTAAGGCTGAGCATTCATAATTAAGAATAAGTCTCCATGAGTAATTTATTTGGGAGCTGGGTGGTGGACCTCCCAAAAGAGCCAAAAGAGTAAAAAACAACCAACAGACTCTCTCTTTATTTCCCCACTAACTAGGTGTGTCTCCACCACCATCAAATCATCCATTTGTTACATATCCTTCAAATCTATTTTCATCTTGGCTTTGCAGGGAGTCCTGTATTGAAATTTGTTGCTTTTTCCCAGACTCCAACCCCAGCAGGCACTTCCTGCCAACCCAAGCTAGAAATACACACTGGAAACAAGCATTAGTGATGGTCAAAATGGATATCTGCAATGAAAATAGATCCATATCTATCACCCTGCACAAAANTCAAGTCCAAGTGGATCCAAGACCTCAACATAAACCAGGTACACTGAACCTGAAAGAAGAGCAGAATGGATTTGAACTCATTGGCACAGCTGNTGACTTTCTGTACAGAACACTGATAGCACAGGCACTAAGATTAACAATTAGTAAGTGGGACCTCATAAACCCGAAAACCTTCTGTAAGGCAAAGGACACTGACAAAGTGGCAGCCAAAGAAACTAGATAGAAAAGACTTAATAATCCAATTAAAAATGAGTTACAGAACTAAACAGAGAATTCTCAATAGAGGAAACTCAAATGACTGAANAACATTAAAAGATATTTTCAACATCTTTAGCCATGAAGGAAATGCAAATCAAAATCACTTTGACACTACATCTTACATCTGTTAGAATGGCTAAGATCAATGACACAAGCGACAGTTCATGCTGGTAAGGATGTAATTCAAGGGGAACACTCCTCCATTGGTGGTGGGAGTGCAAAATTGGACAGCCATCATGGAAATCAATATGGATATGGGCGGCTCTTCAGGATGCTGGGAATCACTCTAGCTCAAGATCCAGTTATAACACTATTGGGTACTTCATCCTTCCACACGGACTCTTGCTCAACTATACTAATTGTCGCTTTATTCATAATAGCCAGAAACTGGAAACAACATAGATATCTCTCAATAGATGACTGGATAAACAAAATGTGGTACATTTTCACAATGAACTACTACTTAGCTGTTAAAAAAATGACAACATGAAATTGGAAAGCAAATTGATGGAACTAGAAAAAAATCATCCTCAGTGAGATAATCCAGACCCAGAAAGAAAAGCATTGATATGCATTCACTTATAACTGGATATTAGCCATTAAGTAAATGATAATCAAGCTATAATCTGTAGACCCAGAGATGATAGGAATAGAAGAGGGATTTAGGGGAAATGCATGGNTCTCCTTGGGATAATGTCTTAGTAAGGGTTTCTATTGCTGTGAAGAGGCATTATGAGCATGGCAACTCTTATAAAGGAAAACCTTTAATTGGTGCAGGCTTATAGTTCAGAGGTTGAATCCGTTATCATTGTGGCAGAAAGCATGACAGGATGTAGGCAGACATGATGTTAAAGAGGTAGCTGAGAGTTCTACATTGCAGTCAACAGGCATCAGGAAGAGAGAGACACTGCGACTTGTTTGAGCATTTGAACCATAAAACCCCCACCCAGTGACATACTTCTTCCAATAAGGCCATACCTACTTTAACAAGGACATACCTCCTAATAGTGCCACTCTCTATTAGGCTATGGGGGCTATTTTTATTCAANGTATCACAGAGGGGGACATAAAACAGATTTTAAGGATGGACAGTGAGTGGTTATAGAAAGGAGTTGGAAGTGGGTGAGATGAGGTGGAGAGAGAGAGTGTAGGCAGAAAAGCCTACAATTGGTGGACTTTTGGGTGGGTGGGTACAGGAGAACCTGCCTGTAATCTATGAAGGTGGTCCTAATAAGAACTTCTAATAATNGGGATATGGAGTCTCAACTGGCCATCTCTTGTTGCCAGGCAAGGATTCCTGTGGCAGAACTGGGTTCTATCAATTGAGTTTGTTGGCCAAGGGGGTCCAGTGCAAATCCCTAAACAAACTACACTGTTGCTAAGACAAAGGGTTTCTCTCTGCAAACTGACAGTGGGGTCCCACTGCTGTTGAAAATACCCATACAACCCATTTAATATGGAGAAGTTGAGGTGGTGTCTACAGGGAGGCTTCACCTTANGTTCTAGTGTCTTTGGCTACAGGAAGGTACTTTTCAGGCTACTGAAAGAGAAACATGGACAGCAACCTAGCCACAAAACCTTTGACCTACAACCTGTCCTTCCTGCTTTATATGCTAGGGCAATTTATGGGAGTAGCCAATCAATGTCTGATGTCACATAAGTCTCACTCCAAAAGAAGGAACCTATAGCCTATACTAGTAGGGTAACTAAAAAGCAAAGACTAGATAANCCAGAGGCCTAGGGTCAAACAAAATCCTACTGATAAAGCAAACAAAATATCAATAAAATGATTCCTAATGATATTCTACTATACTCATAAATCAGTGCCTTATCCAGTCATCATTAGAGAGGCTTCCTCAGGCAGCAGNTAGGAGCAGATACACGAGTCCATAGCCAGACATTATCCAAAGGCAATGTCANAATTGGATGTCTCCATCAAGTCCTTTCTCTGAGAGCTCAGAGAATCCTAGA
The DNA here is from genome assembly GCA_001675575.1 of Neotoma lepida. Lineage (NCBI taxonomy): Eukaryota > Metazoa > Chordata > Mammalia > Rodentia > Cricetidae > Neotoma > Neotoma lepida. The sequence continues at coordinate 7,353 of LZPO01028902.1, forward strand.
GAGATTGTAAAAGCAGAGAGGATGGAGGACACGAGGAGAACATGGCCCTTTGAAACAACTAAGCAAGGCACATATCAGATAAGAGAGACTGAAGCAACAAGCACAGGGCCTACATGGGTCTGTGTCAGGAGTATAAAGTCCACAAATACGAAAAGAGGCCATCAGGTCTCCTGGAGCTAAAATTATAAGTGGTTGCCATGTGGGTGGTGGGAACTGAACTCAGGACTTCTGCCAGTGTGGTGTTTGTTCTTAACTGCTGAGCACCTCCCCAGCCCCACCTCTATGCATTTTTACAGGTGATATTCAAAATGTGTTTTGTGGTTCAACATTGTGGGTTTTCTGCTGCAATAAAGAGAACACAAATTAAACACTGTACTTAAAAACTTTTGCAGAAGAAAAGGATTTTTCATAAAAAAAATATTGACAGAACATGACATTTCATTGAAACTCATAATATTGATNTCCTGACATGATTTAAATTATATATAATGCACTAATAATAGCTCTTTTCTGATTTCACTGTTCTCTATTTCCAGAGCTTAGGAATGTGACAGAAAGAGACTAGAGAAGAGANAATGAAAGAGAAGAGGAGGAAGTAGAAAAGAAAGAGAGGGACAAAGGGAGAGAGGAGGNGAAGATAGGAGAGGGAGAGAGAAAGAGAAAGAGAGGGGGGGTCATGAACAACTCGGGAAGAAGTAGAAAAAATTCCTAAACAATGGAATCTGCAGAAGAAACCTGAATAATCACTGAGCCTGAAAGCATTCACTCACCTATTCAACCACACAGTGATAAATTAGAGTCCTTGCTGAGGCAATGTCAAGATTTTCACAAAATCTGACGTGTGAACCCTTAAATTACAGGGTTTTTAATCAAAAAATATAGACAGATATTTGAGTGACAGGTTAGAGAGTTTTGAAAAGACAAGAAGAATAATGTGTGTTTATTGGAGGCCTGTGGTACTCTCACTGGATTTATAAGCCAGCTAAAGTCACATAACAATGTATCAGAGATGTGCTAGAAGATGATGCTTGTCAAAATTCACTTAACTAAAAGAGTCCANATAAGTTGGGCATTGTTTTTTTGGTGCATGTGACAGCAAAATAAAATAGCAGTAGAATAACAGGTTAAAGACGACGGCAAGCACTTAGCCAAAATAGCAGCTCATCACACAGCTGTATCCAACCTAAACTTCAAGATCTCTAGATGTGTTGAGGGTTTATCAGTCGTATCTTCAGGTCATCCGCTTCCTTGCCAGAGCACCACTTTCTGCAAAGAAACACCCTAAGGAGGCTGCTGATAGATAGGCCCGAGTTTACATTTATTTGGAAATAGGGACTCTTCAAGGCTTAGTAATACACTCCCATTGTGTTTGCTTATGTTTGACAATGACATGGCAAACTTGATACTAAATGTGACCATTTTTGCTCAGCTGACTATTCCTCCCTTTATTTCCTTCACAATTTGCATGCACTTGCANAACCAAAAGATAATTCATATGGAAAGCATACTTCCACTGTGTAGCTCTACCCAAACACTAGTAAGTAATGATTACAGAATGGATTTTTTTAAACAAACGTTTTAGGGCACGTGACCTTCAACTATGATCTACTTTTTAGTTCCTTATTATTGGTCAAGGTTTTATACAAAAACAANTGTTTACTTTTCAATTACATAAGTGTGTTACTAATAAGATGCCACAGTTACAGTGAAAGGTCATCCCACATCCATCAGCATCGTGGCATGTTCTGCAGAGTGACGTAGTATAGCTGAGTTTATCACCATCTCATATAAGGTGAATGTTGCACCATTTTCCTGTAGTCATCTCAGTTCACATTCATTTTTATACCTACCAGCAAGAATTCTCCCTTTCACTGTGAAAGGGTCTGGTTTGGAAGGTCAATAATGTTTACCTTTCTCTTGGTTAGACTTCATTGAGTGTATTGGGAACACCTGACAGACAAATTCGGTTTGAGTGGTTTCTCTAATTTTGTTTTTCTCTAGCTTTGGGCATTGCTTGGTGTATACATGGANAAAAAAGAAACAATAGTTAGACGCAGACATTTTCTCTGCTTACCAACCACAAATTTTCACAGGTTAGTGGTTAGACTCTCCTCCTAACTCCCAAATCATCACTAAATTAACTCTATTTTGTGATTGTGGATGCTCTTAAGGACAGTGTGCTAGTCCTTATTCCAAACTCTCTATCAGTGACTAAGGTTTGCTATGTTTGATTGTTGTTGGTTGTTTTTGCTCTTTTGGGGGGCCTGCCACCTAGCTCCCCAATAAATCCCACACCNAGACTTATTCTTAATTATAAATGCCCTGCCTTAGCTTTGCGTGTTTCTTGACAGCTTTTCTTAACTTTAAATTATCCCATCTTCCTTTTGCCTCTGGGCTTTATCTTTTCTCTTACTTCTGTTAATCGTACTTTCACGCTTACACCATAGCTGGCTGTGTGGCTGGGTGGCTGGCCCCTAGCATCCTCCTCTCCTTGTTCTCTTGCACTTCCTTCTTTTTCTCCCAGATTTATCCTTCTTTTTATCTTCTCTGCCTGCCAGCCCCGCTGATCCTTTCTCCTGCCTCACTATTGGCCATTCTTCACTATATTAGACCATCAAGTGTTTTAGACAGGCAAAGTAACACAGCTTCACAGAGTTAAACAAATGCAACATAAACAAAAGTAACACACCTTAAAATAATATTTTGTAACGTTTGATAAAACATTCAGTGGTCCATATTTCAAAGCATGGGGAGTTGAGAATATCCCATTCTAAAACAGCAAAGTATAATGGATGCCTCTCTAAATTGCACTTTTAGGGATCTCCAATACTCTTCTGAGATTTCATGACCTCAATTATCTCCACAGCACCATCATAAGATTACTTTCATTCCCCCCCTTTTTTAAGGGGATACACACTGGGCTTCCCCTCTCTCTGTCTCTCTGTCTCTGTCTCTGTCTCTGTCTCTCACACACACACACACACACACACACACACGACAGTCAACTTGTTGGAATTTAATGCTAAATAGGGCATCAGGAGCACTCATACTATAGGTGTGGGGTCTCTGTTAACANAGGCTGGAAGAGAAAGGCTAAAGGTCATTTCCTCTTGGCATGTCTAGGATGCAGTAACAAAACATTAATTTTGTTAAATTCTAAGAGATTCTACTACTTTTTAGCAACATGTAAAAATGTGACAAAAGTATACAGAACATTTCTATGCTGTTTGTTGCTTTATTTTGTTGGTTTTGCTTTTGAGAAAAGTTGTCACTATGTAGCCTGGGCTGTTTTGGAATTTGTTACCCTTCTGCCTCAGCACAAGGATTGAAGGTGGGAGTTGTTAAATTGGCTGCATACATATCATTTACTATACATGCATAAGTACTGTAAAATGCTGGTCAGAAAAAAATAAAAGGAAAAAAAAATCAGTGCTTTTTCACCCTACCAGCAGAATAGGCTTCCTTTTACTTTTAGTGACATTTGTATTTAGAAAATGAATTACATGGAGCCAAGCTATCTATGCCCAGATTGGTGTATGGTAGCAACACCTGACTAATAAACTATGTGAATGTGTCTCTTCAAAAGCAATAGTTCACATACATTTCCAGTAGGGATATTTGAATTTACAAATGAAGAGTAGAAGTAGGGGAAAATAGATTTCTTATNATAAAGTAAGCTATGCATTTCAAAACTTAAAATTTTCTTATGAAATTATTGACAATATCTACAAATAAAATTCTCCATGCTTTATAATTAAATATTCTCCTGGCTGGAAAAAATGTCAATCAGTGAGCTAATGTTTTTAAATGATCAATGTATGATCCTAAGAAATCTTGCATAGGTTAAAGCTGTATTCCATATGCAAAATAGAGTAATGGATGCCCTTGTGTCCCAAGAAAGAATGATTGATTTCACGTTGCTATGCTTAACTTAATGTTAAGACATTCAGGATTATCTAAAAAGTTCTTTAAATATAGTCTTCCCTTATACACATCTGTCTTCCTAGTATGAAGTGTGAGACTGGATATTCCTCACATAACTAAATTTTTCAGAGCTCACAGCACACTGGATGCAAAAGCACATATGAAAGTCAAGCTATTTCCTGTTAGGTATTACAAATTAATTTAAAAATTAATTAAATGTCAGCCATACCCCTAAGTACTTATTTTTCAGAAAATTATAAAAATAAAAAGTACTTTTTGAAAAATACCATCACATAAAAATGTGTTATTAATATTAATGGTTAATGTGATTAATATATATTTCCTTCAGTAAGTATATAGCAAATTAAATTTTATTTTATTATTCACTAATTTCCAATAGATTATGCTCATAGAAAATATAAATTTTCTAGGACATTTAATAAAGAAAATTTTCAGAGTATACTATTTGAGAAACACCAGGCTACTTTAAAGCATATTATTAAAAATTGAAATATATTGCCTTATCTTTTTCTTATGAGTATGCAGCCATTAAGACACTGAAGATGAAACTAGGAAAGCATATTTCTCTACTTACTGCTACTTTCTTATCTAATATATGAGAATTGATGATCATAAAGATTTAAAAATTTGTCAAAAGTGTTCAAAGATTCAATCAGTCTTCAGATTGGCTCATTTTTTCTCAAAATTACAGAGTAATGATTGTTTCAAGATATCATAGGTTTTACTGGTTATAGCGATATAAATGATATACTAGGTTGTGAACATTAATTCAGTTGTCAAAAAGGCTTATATGTACTCGTATGTTTATACTAGGTCATCTCAATTGTAAGATTCAAGTATGCTACAAATTCAGTTTGGAACTGAACAGTAATAGAATTCAATCTAACAAAGCTAACAATCACAGTGTTGAACAAATATTATTTTGAAAATAAGACAGTGGGAATAGATCTAAACATACTCCAGGGGTTGGAGAGATGGCTCAGTGATTAAGCTAGCTTGCTTACCGTATTTCCAGAAAACCTGAATTCAATTCCCATCAGTTCCCATATGTCCAATTCAGGTGATCTGGCATACTTCTGGCCTCTACATTCAACTACACCACACATAACACAGAGAGCAGTCTCTCTCTCACACACACATAAAAAAGTAAAATAAAAATTTAAAAATACTGTGCTATAAATGCACAGTACAATTTCTGTTTGCCATCAGAAAAATTGCACTTACAATGTATATATTTACCCAGAAAAAAAACTTATATTNAGTTCAAAGGTGGTTATGGTTAAACAATATTCAAAAAAAGATAATTTTTCAAACAAGAAACATAAAATAAACTATATTTTAAATTCAAAATTCTGAGAAAAAAACTCAATTGGCCAAATTCAAGTAAAAAGGGAGCAAAGTAATAAAGACAGGGTCATTGATGAATGATGGTGAGCATACTGCAGCAAAAACCAAGACCAAATACCAATAAAACTAAGGTAGTTGATTGTAAGGTTAACCAATACAAAGTGAATGATAAAGTTACNCATATTAGAAAAGATAAAAAGATATATAAAATATTTAAAATACATAAAATTATAAAGAACTAACCTTTGTTAAACTTAAGTGTTTGAACTAGAGAAGTAATCTATAAACAAACCTTACAGCAGTAGAGAGCACTAGAAGAACTGTGCTATACCATTTTATGAATTAATGTTCAAGGAAGAATAGGGGTAGTAGGCAGGCATAGAACTGGCAGAAGAGATTATCAATGTTTAAAAATTCACAAGAGGCTAACACTCAAAATGATGTTTGGCATTTGTCCTAATAGTCCACAGCATATTTTGTCAAGAAAAGCTTTATTACCTTGGTATGGAACTACAGATTTATGAAATAAGTTGAATTTCATTTCCACTGACAATTACATGTGGTAAGAGTGTGGATCAACAAGAAGGCACTCTTACCTTTGGGTAGGGAGGCTCNTAAAACGTACAGACATTTTGGAAGACAGCTTCGATTTTTTTTTTTTTTTGAAAAATAAGTTCACTTTTACCATAAAGTCTAGCAATCACACACTCCTTGGTATTTAACCATAAAAGTTAAGAACATATGACCATGAGAGAGAGAGAGAGAGAACAAGAGAGAAAGAGAGAGAAAACCCAACACAAAAATATTTATAGTCTCTTCACTAATAAAACTATAAAACTTTGTGGGAGGAAGCTTGCCTACAGTACATACAAAAAAATACTGTTAAATAAATTTCTTTTTATTCCAATAAATAGTGATTTGTTGTAATTTATAAAAATGATAAATCAACTGTGGTGCATACAGATAATGGATCATATACAAAACTAAAACTGGAGAGAGAGAGAGAGAGAGAGAGAGAGAGAGAGAGAGAGAGAACGTAAACCATAGAATAACTTAAAGGAGACTTGGATGTGGATTATGCGATTAAAATAAAATAAGAAAGGCATTCCAAAAAAATCTATCCACTCTGTGATTCCAACTGTATAACATCCTAGATGGAACATGATTAAGGATGATTAAATACATCAATGGCTGCCAGAGGAGGGTGATAATCTTGGGGGGGGGGCACAAAGAGGATCTTTGTGGCCATCATACCACTTCACGTGATTCTGTAAGGAGATATATATCCTTATGTATTTGTGAAAAATAGAGAATGTGCTGGGTGATGATGGTGCATGCCCTTAATCTCAGCACTTGGGAAGCAAAGGCAGGTAGCTCTCTGAGTTTGAGGCCAATCTGGTCTACACAGAGTTCCAGGATAGCCAGGGCTACACAGAGATACCATGTTTTTTTTAAAAAAGAAATACCACACAANGTGCAACACCAAAGGATAGTTGAGTAATAATGATGTGCTACTATGTTTATCAACTATAAGTACTCACTGTTCTAGTATGAAATGTTTTTTAAAATAAATTTATTTATTTATTTATTTATTTATTTATTTATTTATTTATTTACTTAACATCTTGGCTGTAGTTTCCCCTCCCTCCTCTACTCTCAGTCCCTCCCCCTCAAACCCCACTCTGTTCCTACTCCCAATCCACATCTTGTTTCTGTTCAGGAAAAGGCAGGCCTCCTGTGGCTATTAACAAAACATGGAATATCAAGTTGCAATAAGGCTAAGCACCTTCCCATGTATTAAGGCTGGGCAAGGTGACCCAGTATGAGCAGTAGGGTCCCAAAAGCCAGCAAAAGAGTCAGAGATAGCCCCTGCTCCCACTGTTAGGAGTTCCACAAGAAGACCAAGCTATATGACTGTAACATATATGCAGAGTACCTAGGTCAGTCCCATGCATGCTCCTTGGTTGTTAGTTCCATCTCTGTGAGCCCCTATCAGCCCAGGTTAGTTGGTTCTGTGAGTTTTCTTGTGGTATACTTGAACCCTCTGGCTCCTACAATCCTTTCTCTGCCTCTTCTGCAGGATTCCTCAAACTCTGCCTAATGTTTGGCTGTGAAACTCTGCATCTGTTTTTGTCAGCTGCTAAATGAAGCCTCTCTTATGACAATTTGGCTAGGCATCAATCTATGTGTATAGCAGAATATCATTAGGCATCATTACATTGACTTTTTTTTCCTCCACTCATGTTTGGTTCTATCCTAAGTCTCTGAGCCATCCAGCCTGCATGTCCTGGTGCACCAGGAAATATCAGTGATGGACTTGTTCTCCTGTCATGGGTTTTAGTCTAGACCAGTCATTGGTTGACCAATCTTTCAGTTTCTAGGCCACCTGTACCCCAGGACATCACATAGACAAGACAGAATGTAGGTTGAAGGTTAGTTGGCTGGGTTGGTTTCCCACTCCCTCTACTTGAAGTCTTGACTGGTCACAGGAGATGACACAGTTCAGGCTATCTATCTAGGATTTTAGAATTCTTAGCTGGGGTCATCCTTGTAGACTAAAAATTGGATACAGATATAAATAGAGAATTCTCAACAGAAGAATCTCAAATGTCAGAGAAACCCTTAAGGAGATGTTCAACATCCTGAGCCATCAGGGAAATGCAAATCAAAAGGACTCTGAGATTCCATCTTACACCTGTCAGAATGGCTAAGATCTGTCACACATGTGACAGCTCATGCTGGAGAGGATGTAGAGCAATGGGAACACTCCTCCATTGCTGATGGGAATACAAACCTGTACAACCACTTTAGAAATCAATATGGTGGCTTCTCAGAAAACCTGGAATCAATCTACCTCAAGACTCAGCTATACCACTTTAGGGCGTANACCCAAAGGATGCTCAATCATGCCACAAGGACATTTGCTCAACCGTATTCATAGTAGCATTATTCTTAATAGCTAGAACCTGGAAACAACCTAGATGTTCCTCAACCAATGAATGGAAAAAAAAAAAAACCATGGTACATTTATGTAAGAGAGTATTACTCAGCTGTTAAAACAATGACATCATGAAATTTGAAGGCACACAAATAGAACTACAAAAATATCATCCTGAGTGAGGTAACCCAGACGGAGAAAGACAAACATGGTATTTAGTCACTCATAAGTAGATATTAGCTGTAAAATAAAGAATAACTATGCTGGTATAAAATGTTGAATGTGAGGGATGCTGGGTGTGTTCGAGGGCAGGGTTCCATGAGAAGTATAGTCTGTCTATACGTTTTGCTGTGAATAGAAATGCATTATCATTCTGCAGCAAGACTTGCTATTATCATTTCTGTTTGTTTTGTCAATTCTCTATTAATCTGAAAGCAGAATCATCCATCCACATGTGTTTCTAGATCTAGGCTTAGGGGTCTTCCATCAGCTGGAATAAATCCCAACTCTACTATCAGTCAATCATAGAAGAAGTGATTTGCAAAGAATGTCCCATCCTCCAAATCCAGGCTTTAGAATGACTTTTAACCANGGGGTTGGATAGTCCAAAAATGGCCATCTGTACCAGGAAGAGAGTGAGACCCCAGGAGCTGCTCAGTCCACAATGTTATATGTCTCAACAGTCTATAACATGGTGCTAAATACCTGGGAGATTTCTGAAGAGTCACTGGTTCTGAAATTTACACTGAAATACTTGGAAACAGGAGATTGATATCAGGGAGAAATGGCAGAAAATGAGTTGCATCTTCCTAGACAAAGCCCTCTGTGACCAACACAGAGGTGTATCTGCTTACTTATCAAGTTCTTTGGCTCCAGAAACAGTTTAGTATCTGACAAAAACTCTTCCTAAGGGTGTCTGTAAATGTGTTCTGGTTGATATTAAGTCAGTATACTGAGTAAAGCATTGCTCCTTCTCAAAGTGACTGAACCTCATATAATAAAATTCACTGACAACCAGAGTGAAGTCTAAAGCTAACTACAGAGTTATTTCTCTGTCCAGTTGTCTCAAGCAAGGACACTGGTCTCCACTGGTAGACTTAGAAGGGGGCTGAAACTTACACCACTGGCCACACCGCTGACCTGCAGCTGGAAGGTTTCTCCTGTCCTGCTCGGCCCCACAGTCCTGTAGCTGCTTATAAAATAATCATTCAGAGGTTTATATTAATTATGAATTACATGGCCTATGGCTCAAGCTTCTTGCTAGCTAGCTCTTATAGCTTAACCCATTCCTATTAATCTATAACTTGTCATGTGGCCATGGCATTACCAGTCTTCTGGCATCTTGCTGCTCCTTGGGCGGTGGCTGGCATCTCCTTCACTCCNACTTTCTCTTTCCTATCTCTCTCCTTGGATTTCCCNTCTGCCTCTAAGCTGCCTTTTCATATAGACTGTAACTAGACCAGAGTCCCCTGATATCCAGCTTGCTGTTGGCTGACATTTAGTTGTCTCAGTTCCCACATATCTCAACAATTAAAGACTTTATTAGTGTGGAGATCATCTCTAAAGTGTACTTTTCAAAGTGGTCAGAGTAACTGTGCATCTAAGAATTCCATGAATTTGAGGGATACTGAGGAGCAATATAAGGCTCTGTATATTTGAATTTGGATTTTTCAAAANTGTGTGGGTTGAAATTCTAATTCTCAATTGGACACTGTTTGGATATGCATCCTTCAAGGTGTAATTGCAGTTAAATAAAAGAATGAGAATCAACTATAGGAGACATCAGAACTCTTGTTCTCCCCCCACATGGGTGACCAAGAAGGAGATAACCACCNACTACCAAGAGAAGAAGTCTTAGGGCCGAGCTTTCTGTGGCAGCCTTATGATCTTAGACCTCCCAGCCTCCACTTTAGTGAAAAATTAGATTTCTCTTATTGATAGTCACACACTCTGTGTTGTTTTGCTCTGACATCTGAGCAGATGAAAATGGAGGTAACCAAAAAGATATCTCTCATCTTGAGATTTGTTTTTCTTTCTAGAATGTAGTACAGAGCGAACTTGACTTCCCATCATTTGGTACAGGTGTTCAAATAGGAATTTGATGTANAGAGATGTGTTCTCCAAAAATGGCTCTTCATTTCATCACACTCTAAATGCAAATATTATCAAATAGAGAAACTGCTTTTTTCATTTGTTTCTTTATTGGCAGTTATAATAAAAATCAATTTATTTCAAGGATATGGTAAGAGTTAAATAAATTAGCAGCAATTCTCATTGTACAGGGCAAGTTATTAAGGACTCCATAAATGTTACCTGAGATAGAGATGTTCACATTTAAATAACACAAATTTTCTTTACTTCCCCAGATCTTTAACATGCTCAATTTTCCTAATTTGTTTCAATTTCCAACTCTCTCACTCATGTTGCCTCTATCCTGCACTCTTTCAACCAATATGTTATTGTCCTAAAGCAAAGTGGGATTTCTTTAGTTCTCTGTAGGAAGTGTCTGGCAGTAGCAAGGTACCATTAAAATGCAGTAAAGAAAGGTGAAAATTATAAAAAAAATTGGCTGCCTCTAATTTAGTTTGTATACTAATTGGCAAAATAAAAAATGTCATTCAGATGAACTTGACAGATCTGAGAGATATTGGCCTTCTATGTGGTGTCTTCCATGGANGAAGGACTGGTTGGCAGAATCTCACTCTTCTACTATTTGGAAATCTCTAAGCACCTTTGGCTTCTGGAAGACACATTTCATTTTTACCACAGCCAATCCACAGGTCACTGGAATTTCAGCCACCATAGCCATGCTCCATGCTAATTGAATGATTTTCCATGTGCACACAAGTTTATATATGTAAATTCCACTCCTTCACAGGCCTCTAGGATTGGTAGGGTTTTACTTCCTCATTTTATAGATGAAGAGGTTGTATTGTGTTCCAAATTCCATCTAAATGAAATAAAAGGCTGTTTTATGTTTGCACACACATTCCCAGACAAGGAAACCTAGTTGGGGAGTAAACAAATGAATCACAAGTATAGGGGAACTCAGAGCTAAGACAGCAGCAGGAAGTATGTCCCAGCTCCCCAACTCATCATTTGTGAGAAGTTCACTGAGTCACTGATCCTGTGGGGATTTAATACAAATGTATCAGTGAAGTGCCTGGAATGTGTAGATGCTCAACTGGTGCCCACCACCATTGTCTTCCTTCTGTTCTAGCTACTTCCAGGANGCATTTCTTATACCCAGCACTGAACAGCAGTTTGCATGGCTTGGAAAAAATGAGTGAATGTGAGGATGTGATGTGAAANTATTTCTTCAGCAAAGACACGGTTTGATTTGTTATTCTCATAATGATCCAGTATAGTGGTAGACTGTTTATTGTCCATAATATATAAAGAACTTCATTCAATTTAAAACTAAATAATTTAGATACAGACCTCATTTTGCATAAAAGAAAAATAATACATTGGATGTCAATTATGGNGATTTTCTAAGAACAGCAATTCCTTTTACATAGATGTCATTATTGAAACTAGCCCCAGTCTGGAGAANGGGAATCACTGATTCTGAAAGGACACCAAACCTCAGAGAGAATGGATGACTTTGACAGAAACAAACAAAGAAAAAGCCNTGACATTTAGCCGAAGATGTGCCTGCTTTCCCAAGCCAATATGCCCTTGCACACAATCATGCAATACCTTTGTGCATTCATCTTCTCTGTGACAGATTTGTTTTTAACTTTTATCATCTTCGTTTTTCATATTACTAGAGATAGTGCCTGGGATAAATTATCAATACTGTTCCCTGGATTTTGTGTCTCATTTCTTCTAAAAATCATGTATCCTTGCAACAAATATGTGAGAAATTCAATACAGTTCCTTTCTGTAAGGGATTGTTTTGGGGATTTGATGGATTTTCTGGTAAGTCTAAAGAAAATACCCTTAGGGCGGGTGTCTTCTGTATTTCTCTCCACCCCGATTCTATCTGACTTTATCCCTAAGTCCTGCTAAGTTGTCATCAGTGTAACATGATCTGTTTACAGCAGGATAAGACCTGATGGGATGCAATGCCATGAAGTTATTTAGTAGCTGGATACCCATAATGCTTAGAAGTGGGTCAGAAGTCAGGACAGAAGATTCGGGTAAGAAAATGGAGGAAAGATCCTTCTCAAATACAAATGNTGTAGGTGCAAATGCTACAAGAAATGGGCATCATTCCAGTTCTGCCTTTGGGTAGCTGCAATTTCTNAGAAAGAGCCTTTAACTGTGAGCTGCAAAGTTCTGATATAGTTCTTAAAAATTAAAATTATTATAATAGTTCTACTGGACTTGTATATTCACTGCTAGACAGACCTGCCAATGGTGCTGCTGCTGGCTCCAGTGCACTGCTCTGGAGTAGAATCCAGAAATCACAGAGCTGCTACTGCTGCTCCTGGTGCTGCTGGTGCTG
>LZPO01028904.1:0-19991 GCA_001675575.1 Neotoma lepida
TTTTAAAGGAAAAACATTTAATTGGGGTGGCTTACATTTTCAGAGCTTTAGTCCATTATCATCATGGTAGGACCTGGTGGCATGCAAGCAGACATGGTGCTGGAAAAGTTCCTGTACCTTAAATCACAGGCAACAGGAAATGGTCTATCTCACTGGGTGCAGCCTGAGCATAGGAGACCTCAACTCCCACCCTCATAGTGACATACTTCCTCCAACAATGTCACACCTACCCCAACAAGGCCATTCTCTTTGGGAGCCATTTTCTTTCAGACCACCACAGATTTTATATGAAAAGCCAGATGTGGTATCACAGATATCTAATTCCAGCACAGGGGAAGCAAAAACAGGACAGTTCTTGGGGCTTGCTGGGAGCCAATCTAACTGATCAGGTGACCTCTTAGTAGAGATAAAGACCTGTCTAAAAATTAAAGAGAAGATGAAGATATTCAGGCAAACTCACCTTCATCTTTTCAATCATCTGTGAATATATAATAATGGGTAAGGTCTTCAATGTTTGTTCAGTAATTTTTACATACTTAATATATAGGTTATTTTAATTCTATTGACTGTTCACTTTTCAAAACTCTCACAGCTGTCAATGTTGAATATGAAATTTTAATGGGATATCAACAATCAAGCTTATTAATACAAAAATTAAGAGACCTTAAAACTAGGAACACTAATAAGCAAAACAGAAAAAAAACTTTCTAGTAACGTCTGAGGTGCTTTGGTGGATAACAAAAATCAAAGAAAACCTCAATCTTGACTGCCCGAGCAAGCATTGCATTTGATGACTCAATTTGTTCACNGGAATGAAAAGTAATGATAGAAATTTTATAATTTAAAAATATTGCAGAAAGCACAGTCAACTGACATACCACCCAGAATATTTTCAGAAGCAAAACATGTAATGAACTCAAACCGTTTATAACAGAGGAAGTCTTTATAGCCTGATTTATGTGTTGGAGCATGGAGAAAGAATTAGGCAGCATTCAAAATCCAGAGGCACAGGCTTTCAGCACGCCTCAAATGTCACTTTGTATTAAAAATGATTTATATTTTTATTGTTTCAAATGGAGATTTATATCCAAGTTATCATCCTTTTTATGTACTCACAAATATTTGCCCTTTTCTGTGTAAAACAATAAAAACTATTTCATTTTATTCATTTTACATGCAGTAATGTTTAAGCATACAGATTTTGCATGACTTTTTCTTTAGTACTTAGGAAAACATGATAAATTGATAAATAAGATAAAAAAGATTTTTTGGGGGGTTGTGTTAGTGGATTATGTAGAAACATCCCCTCATTTTACATAAGAAAAGGAAGAACTTCTCATTCTCACTCTTTTGCCTTCCATGTCCTTCTTTCCCTTCCCTTCCTTTCACTTTGTCTCCTCTGTTTCCATTCCTGCTTTTTTCTTTGCTTTCCCATCTTGTAAAACAATGTAAACAACTCATGAGAGAAAGGACTGGTAGTCAGATGTAGTCACAATGGCATATTTTTCATTTACTGATAATGAAACAATATGTTCAATCTTCTGAACCAACATTATATAAGGGTGGGGGACCTGGGGTTATGACACTGTGCAGGTGAAGAGGAGACTTAAGGAACTAATAGCCCTCTTTGACTTGTCTTATGCATAGAGCTCTATGTGTGTTCAAAGAGGTGACATTCAGCTCAACAAGTGAAGGGACCCCAGGGGCCAGGGAGAAAGACTCAAGGTGAAGTCTGAAGGATAAATAGTGAAGTTAAGGTGTGAACAAACAGTAGGGAGAGAAAGACACATGCCACATGCTTCAGAAAAGACACATACTAAAACCTTCTGATACAGAAGAAGTCCCTAAACATTAAACACAAGTACAAATTACAATTATTATTTGATTCTACTGCCCCTTAATTTAAATATATTCCTTCTCTTCATCAGAATAATAGATCTCACACTGTCAACACATTATGCTGAACTTTTCATGACCGTATTACAGGCTCCTACAACTTTGTCTATATTCTAAATGTGGTCACAATTTCTAAGCTTTCCATAGTAGTTTACCACATGTAACAGAATATATTCTTCCCTCTGACTGGAAATCCTCCGGATATCATATCTCCATGGCTCACTCCAAGCATCCTACCCTGTATCAGATGAAACTCTATTTTTGCTCAGTTCAACTTTAATACCAGCTTCTCTGGAGAATGTTATCCTGTGTTCTTTGAATTAAAAATGTGCATGAACATATGTACAATAGAACCCTTAAGGAATGAATTCGTCAAGAAGAAGGCCTTAATAAAATGATTGAGATGTAATAGTGAAGATTGGCAATTTAGAAAGCTTAGGTCGCTCTAACCAATCGTTACAAATTACACAAGTTTCTTATTATTTTAACTGATAATTTAAAATGCAGTGTTAGTTCAATTTCAAAGAAGAGAATAAATATGAACTGAAACTAACTTTAGTGATTGACACAAACAGATATTAGATGATAAGATGATTATCTGATACTTATAACACAATTTTCTAATGGATTCCAGGATGTGCATAGATACCTCATTTTCCCATCTCGTCATCAGTTTATAAATTATTATTGAAACAGTAGGAAAATGTTTTTGTTTCCCTAAAATACTAAAGCAGGAGTTATCAACATGTTGTAGACAGAGATGATGTCTCTTCACTGTCACTATATTGGACACCGAAGAAAAGGTGGAGAGAAGAAATAAAGAAAAACAAACCAGTATTCATGCTGACTGTATTTTGCTTTTAAAAAAATAAACTCTTTAAATGGTTTTAGAAACTGATTTTCTAGTTATTTTTCTATGTGTGTGAGTGTGTGTTTGTGTGGGTGTGATTCACACACATGCAGGTGCCTGTGTCTCTGTGTGTTCAAATGCCAGAGGAGGATATCAGTGTCTTCCTTCACCCATCTCTGTCTACTACTTTGAGGTAGAGTCTCTCCTTGAACCTGAACTTGAGTTTATCTGATAGTCTGGTAGCCAGTAAGGCCCAGTGATCCTCTTGTCTCCATATCACACAGTGCTAAGTTTTCTACTGTGCACAAGTGCGCATCTGGCTTGGTAATTGGGTGCTGGCCGCTGAACTCAGCTCAGCATGGTATGTAAGTTATGCAAGTGTGCATAACATTTAAGCTGCCTCCCAAGTCACTTAAAAATAAATCCTAGTGAAATGAAACAAAACACTAAAGATATGCACGTCATATATAATTTACAGAAAAGATAATAAAATACAGAATGCTGAACTCTGTGGAAAGGCAAAAATAAAGAAAGTTCACATTTCTAATTTTGATTTAGTGAATGTTTTACATCTTTTTCATTCTATTAACCTACTATTCATATAAGCACTGATTAGAGAGGGGGTGTTCTTGTTTCTATATCATCAATAAATATCAGGAATACTATACACATTTTATCTGCAGGTTAAAAGTTCCAAAATAAAAATAGAAGAAAAAGAAGATTTTTACTTGTTTGTTTGAGTGTTGCTTTTGTCTTAACTAATGGCCACATAAGTAGGAGAATTCACAGTTTGCTGTTGAAAATTTATTTATGCTAAAAAGCTTTTCTACTACTTTCATTATGTGCTTTGGGAAAGCTAAATTGCCCAGTTACAAAAGATGAAATAGACTTTACCAATAAAATATTGTTGTTTTCATTTATTTTTCTATGAAAACAATATTGAAAGAAAAAACACAAATGTGATCTTATGGACTTGTTCATAGTCTTGAAATATAGAGGCATGCAAATTGTACTTTCTCAGGACTGTGGCAACAGCGGCAAGTGGAAAGATGTGCATGCATGTCTATACAAGAATAGTGGCTTTCTTTTGAATTGAGGAGACAGCATTCAAGACAAGGAGCCAACAATATTTTGTTCTTTTGTAATAGCCTACTTTAAATTCTGTTACTAGTTTATAAGTAAATTCTATTTTAGAAAATTAAAATAGCACTAATAAAAATTTGAGAAAAAAAAAAAGAGCAAAGTTTGCCCACATTTTCACCTCATTATTCTATCTCTGATCTCGATTTTCAGAGTGAACAGAAAGAATAATATCATTCATCGTAAGGCCAGGGATCTTAGCTGGCTTCAGGTTTTACAAAATCCCTGCTGTGAGTGTGAATCACTGTGGAAATGGTGATTCATGTCCTTTTGTAAAGGTTAGTCCTGCAAACTTGAAGAGGGAAAAATCGGACAAGAGTGGAGGGAGGGGAGGTAGGTGATTGTAGGTCTCTCTGTGAGTGGAAATAGAATTTTCCACAATCTCTACACTCTGTGGGAGTCCATTCTTCTCACAGCTGGTCGCTGGTCTCCTGGGCTGGAAGGCAAGCTCCCAGAGCTCCCAAGAGCTCTAATTGCTTCAAAGTCCCTGTCTAGAAGGAGGCAGATTCACTGCAGTAGACAAGTTAGCAGTTAATTTCTACAAAAATAAATATGGTGAGAACACCTGTAAAGCCCACAGCTCCTAGTAAGAAACAGTGTTATTACACAAGGAAGGGTGCATGGAATGGGTGCAATTGTTTTGTTCTGCATCAAATACATAGCTTTGATACTTTTATGACAGAATCAGATGTGCTCAGGGTGGTATGGCTGAAGACTGAATGCTATACTTTTCTGAACAGGGCCCTGTTGTAGAATGAAAGCTAAAATTTTCAAAAATATACTGAAGTGCATTGATATCACACTTGAAATGTCACTTCATCATATTTTGTTGCACAGACAAGAAATGGATTTCTGTAAATGAACTTGCTTATCTGGTTCTCCATTATTCACCACTAAAAAATGAAAATCCCGAAACTTTGGCTCAGGTTATTTCTTGTTGATGATTCCCTGTCTATCACTCCTGCCTTTCATGGTTCTGAAGAGCCAGCGCTAATCCATAGCACACTGTGCCTGCAAGAAATTCCCCAAGCTCAGAGACAGAGAATATACTGGAAGGAAAGCTCCTCAGCCAGCCTAAGTGTATGAAGATTCAGCAATAGTGCATAGGAAAGTTGAATACGCCTGTAAACTTACTGTCCTAATGTAAATTAAAATACTTCAGCTGTTGTTATCTAGCTCCTTTCACACATACTGATTTTATATTGTTTTAATATTAGCTATAATGTTTCAGTTTCATCAATGTTACACTAGGTAAAGAGAACAAAAATTAATTAATTATGTCTGGATTATAATACAGATGATAGATAATATAATCCAGAAGTTTCTTCCTTAGTGGCTTTGCTACTCGTTTTTCTCTCCTGAAGATCCGCCTTCTTGCAATCTCAGCTTTCTCCGACTCTAGGATAAACTCATATCTGTGCTGGGAAATGAGATGCCGTGTACTATAAACAGAGGCTTCAGAAAGCAGCAACATCTGGGCTGGAAAGCCAACAGGTTGCCCTTGCATTGCTACAACCTTGATGGTGAACGTGTCCAAGTGTGGGGAGCTAAAATGTTACAGGTTCAAAGCCAATATTGTGCTGGGCTAATCTATTATCTTACTCTGTCAAAAACTACTTACTGGGATTCATTTTGAGTAGGTATGTAGCAACCCCTCCAGGATCTATCTTTATTCTTTGCTTTCTCCACAACCTCCTCTAAAGTAAAATGTTAAAAATAATAATCTTATGAACACCACTTCATCTGCCAATTCTACCCTTAACTATTCTAATACTTTCTACCTACTCATATCCAACTCAGAATTTCAAAGCTCCTCATAGACATTCTGACTTAAGCTTGTGATTATATTTTTAATAACTTTTTTTGACTCTTATACCCATAGGTAGCTCCCTCTTTAATCTCCATAATTCAGTCTATCCAGGACACCGCCCAGCATGCTACTCATATTATTCCCAATCCTTAAATGCTGCCTCAGCGCCAAAGACCAACATCTGATACTTGCTCCCGGTAAGGAAGCCCCATCCTAGTCCTATGATGTCAAATTTGAGCACAGAAGGTATTAGCTGAGTTGTCATCTATTATCCCTTAGGTCTCCTGCTCTACTCCTCTTTCCTGTAAAATTACTTTTCTATTTATTTATACATATGTAAACAAAAGCCTGGAATATAAAAATGTAATCCTGCTGCTCACATCTCAATACCTGCAGGCCTTTCCCCTGTCACTAAGAGGCATCCTTTTGAGATATATTTGAGATCTGGGCTAATAGACTTCTGGGTACCAGCATCTCTCACCTAGAAAAATAAGTTTACATCAAAGGGGGTATTAGTGGTCACACATCCTCCCCCATCCCTTCCCGAGGAGTCAGAGCCTGGCTGCGGGCTTATGCTGTGAAACCACACTCATCCTCACGAAAGTGTCAGAAGATAATCCCTATTTCTGCCTTGTGGACAGAAATATTCTTCCTCTCTTTAGAGATCTTGCCATGGTGTTTTTTCTGATGGCCGAGCCCTGAACTCTCCTCAGATTCTCCATCATGCTATTGTCTATCTGTCTGTCCGTGGAGTTAATAGATGTTCTAATAAACTCTGCGCCCCTAACAGTGCCCCCTCCATGTCCCTCTTGAACCTCCATGTGAGACGCTTCGGAAGTATTACTGCAGTTACATTGCATTCTACCTACTGTCAGTTTCAAGTACAGCACTCTTCCAGGCATGTATTTATTGGTTTATCTGAACTTAGCAAGAAACCAGTAGACTTGGCAACAGTTAGTGAACATAGGCACTGTTTTGAACTTTCGAAGACACAGTAAATATCCTGTCTCTAGAATTTGTACTTTAAGAATCCTGGATTTTCAAATGTATCTATCAAAAAAACAAACAAAAAGCCCTAGAAAGTCTTATTTTCATATTGTACTTTGTGTGGTACAAAATTAAAATGAGAAAGGTAAAAATTAGATCCAGTAGGGCATATTCATTTCAAGCTTTTTAGTTACTGATGACTCCATCTGATAAGATTCCAGACCTTTTTTTTTTCTTTTCTTTTTATTTTTTTTAAAGCTATTGTCAGTTACTGCATATTTTATAGGGTAGTGTCTCTACTTGAGTGATGGTGAGCTACCTGGTATAAGCTGTTTCACCTCAGACATGATTAAATTATATTTCTTCCTGTCTGAACAAAGATTATATTGAAAATACAAGAAGGATTCGGCACCAGGGAAATACATGTTAGTATTTGACAAGTGTGGAACAGTGCAGCAAAATATCAATATGTGATGAGGTCATGATAGGAATCTAAGAAAAATAACAGGGAACTATCTGAATGCTAAGTGGACAGGAGTCCAGCTATTCTTTTGAGCTGTCACTCAAATAGCTCTCAGATAATGCAGTGTTCAATCTTGATACTCATTTGACCAAAACAAATTGGTATCCAAGGAAATCAGAACACCCAATTCCATGAGGTTTGCTAAAACCTAATGTATAATAATAATTAGATTGTAGCATGTAAAAATTATTCAAATTAACACTTTCTGTTTTATGGTAGATTAGAATTAATGTCATAGTTTTAAATGTTTAAAATTACAGAAACAATGAGGTGGCCAGATGCTTAGTGGTTAAGACTAATACTGCTCTTGTAAAGGATCTGACTTTGGTTCAGGTCCCCACATCCAGTGGTACACAACTGCCTATATCTCCAGTTCCAGGGAGTCTGGGGTGCTCTTCTGACCTCTGTAGGTACCACTTGCACATGGACAAACCCACACAGAGACATATATACATGCACTGAATTAAAAACAAGCTTAAAATTATCACACCAATAAGATACATTTCTAAATGCCAGCTTGTCAATAATTAAAAGGCAATTGTTGTAAACACAGAGAGAACAATAATATTGTGGACTTCTGAGCGTAGAAAAAATACTGCTTTACTTTGAGGTAGAAAACACAAAAGATGTGAATATTTATGTTGGATGCAAGACAAAAAAAACATGCTGCTTCTCTTAGTAGAGTCTGTGCCTTTTAGACTTCACAGTAGTTCTAGAAGTTAGATGATAGAAAAATATAGAAATTTTCAAGTAATTTAATCTAGTTCCCTTACTTTAGGCACATGAATTCCCAAGATGATGAAAAATCTATTTATTTTCTGATTCTATTTTAAGCACACTAGAGAGAGAGAGACTGAGACACTTGTTTGTGGACCTTCTTAACTTTTATTAGCCTTATAGGTTCATATATATATATATATATATATATATATAATTTTTGACACTATTGGTCAAAATTCAAAATGGTTCTGTCATATCTGCAAATAGCATTGTGTCCAGGATGCTAGTGGTGAAAAATACTTTTCTACTTTTCCAGTATCTACCAGTAAATATCACAAAGTTTTATCTTTTTATTCTTATGTATGTGGATGATAAATTGTATTTTTTCTTCTGAATTTAAAAATCACACAAAGAAACCAGGCAGTGGTGGTGCATGTCAGAACTCTGGTAGCAGAGGCAGGTGGATCTCCGAGTTTGAATCTGGCCTTGTCTACAGAGTGAGTTCTAGGACAGCCAGAGCAAAACAAACATAAAAATAAAAAATAAATTTAAAGAAATCACAAAAAAATCACCATTTACAAGACTGGTCTGTAATGTTTCAGTGAAACTTACATTATATTCTCTATTTTTTTTTAAACCTTTCTCTAAAAGTCTGTATGTTTGAGAACACAGAAACCATAGCTTGTTATCTCATGAAATAAGAGAAGTGATTGTTTCCACATTCTTACAGAAATTCTGTTAAGGTAGCATCCATTACATAGAGCTTAGTTTGTCCAGTAAGGATGTACAGCTATCTTTGCACAATGTTCACCATCACACAATTCTGAGATTATTCTAATAACTTCATTGGAGACAATTAGAAGTTGGCATAATTCCTTACTAGATTTTATCTTTTTAGATTTGGTGGATTTATTCTGTTGCTAAGAATACTTGATGTCAATATTATCATCTTGTATATCTACTTTCACTGTCAGCATTGTGTCTTACATACAAAAACAACGTGCTTAAAATTCATGTTAATTGTTCCATAGGGTCAGGTATGATTCTGCAACATATCCACCTGGACCTGGCTTCTTTTAGTTGGGAGATTTGTATTACTGCTTTTGTTTCATTGCTTCATTGTTTTTATATAGGACTATTTAAAATGTTTACTTCATTTTGACTTAATTTAGTAGGTCATAAATATCTAGAAATTCATGTATTTCTTTTAGATTTTTTAGTGTGTATTTTTCAAATATGTCCCTATGTTTCTCTGAATGTCCTCAGTATCTGTTGTAATGTTTCTCTTTTCATGTCTGCTATTATTAGTTTGGATCCTCTCTTCCCTTTGGTTAATTTGGCTAAATATTTGTCAATCTTCTTAATCTTTTCAAAGAACCAACTTTTCATTTCATTGATTTTTATTTTGTGATTTTGTTTCTAGTTCATTGATTTCAGCCTTTTATTGTTTTTTTAATTACTTCTTTTATTTTTTGAGATTATATTATAATTACATCATTTCTCTCTTCCCATTCCTTCCTCAAAACCTTTTCATGTACCTCTCCTTGTTCACTTTCAAAGGCATGGCATTTTTCATTAATTGTTGTTACATGCATATATGCATATATTCTTAAATATAACCTTTTGAGTCTATATAACATTACTTGCATATATGTTTTTAGGGCAGACCATTCAGTATTGGATACCCAATTGATATGCTCTACCCCGGGGAATATGGTTATCCTGACTCTCACTATTTCTTAGTTGCCTACAATCAAAATGCAGACTTGTGGGGTCAATGAATACATCTAGAAAACAACCTAGGTACTTAAAGCTCAGGGAACATTGCAGAAGAGGGGACAGAAAGATTGTAAAAGCTAGAGGATCAAGGAGGTTGCTGTGAGATGGTGTCTTGAAGTAATAACAGCTATACTCATGATCCCTCCAACATGACTGCCTGAATATAAGCTAAACAAAGAGAACAACAATAGATATGCTAAAGTGAACCAGGCAGATCTGGGGGGGGGGACCACAAGGCCTCAACTCTGCACACAAAAAATACAGCCCTAACTTTTATTGTCTCTACCTGTCTATTCATTTGTTGTTTGTTTTTATTTTTCCAAGGACTTTGTGTGCAACATTAAATTACTAATATTAGCTCTCTCCAGTTTTTTCATGTAAGCACATAGTGTTGTAAACCCGAGGAAAGAACATGTCACTGTAGCTCATAGGCTTTGGTCTGTTGTGTTTTTATTTTTATTCAAAGCTAGGAATTTTCTGATTTCCTTCTTGATTTCTTCTTTGACTAAATTTTATGCAATAGTGTATTGTTTTGTTTTCCGTGAGTTTGTGTGCTGTCAGTCATTTCTAGTCTTGTTGCTATGTAGCTTTATTCCTTTGTGGTCAGATAATATGCAGGATATTATTTCAGTTTTGATAAATTTGTTTAGACTTGCTTTGTGTCCTAATGTTGGGCCAATTTTGGAGAAAGTTTCATGAGTTGTAGAGAAGAAAGTACATTCTTTACTGTTTGGATGAAATGGCTGACTCTTAGATCCATTTGATTTATGATGTCATTTAGTTTCAGAGTTTCTCTATTTAGTTTTTGACTGGATGACCTCTCTACTGGTCAGAGTGAAGTATTGAAGTCACCCACTATTACTGTGTTGGGTCATGCTGTCTATAGCATGTTTCTCTACAAAATTGGATGGCACCTTCTTAGATTGTTACTTCTGCACACTGTGCACATCATGAACAACACTGATCTTTACATCCTTGTGGTCCACTATTTGGCCAATCCAGACTTGACAGTACAATAATAAGATATGCTGTTCTATCTGCACTACTCACTTCTCTTTTTGTTTTCCATGTGCTGATCTAGCTCTTTTATCCAAATATTCTATTTTGAGTTCACCATCAATTCCAATGCTAAAAGCACATGCAGTTTGTCATGAGATACAAGGAAAATTCTGAAACTCCCCTTCCCCCCCTTTTTTTTCAGTTTGAAATAAAAATACATTTGTATGTTAATGATGAGTCTTTTAAGTGAGTCTTACCATGCTGAGGACAGTTTTCTTTGTTCATCACTACTATGGATGGAATATTAGGCACCACATTATCTTCTATTTTAAAAGAAGTCATTTACATCTCAGAATGATGCTTTATAAATTGTACTAGATTCAATATTGAAAACTAGATGTACAAATCTAGTAACTAGGCATTCAAGCAATAATGCTAGCAGCAATCAAACATGAACAGGATATATAGAAAAGGCAACAACATTCAGTGTGCTGATTACAGAATGCTTTTTAAGACAGTTAGAGCAGATATGGGTCAAGACTAGAACCAAAGAATTAAAATGAAGGTAAATGGACCTAGGCATTTACTGAGGATACATTTTCAATGAAGACAGGTGAAATGCAATAGTTTCTGCTTTGATTTTCACTGGCATTCATATGTCTGGAATATTCCTTCACACTGTGTGAATATATGTCACTGTGGTTTGTTTAACAAAGAAGATGACTGGCCATAACTAGACAGAGTTAAGGCAGGACTAGCAAACAAAAAGAGAGCATATGAAGGAGAGGAGGAGCCTTGAGAGTCGTGAGGAGATGGAGAGGGAGCAGAAGATGAACTTGCTGTACTAAGAAAAGGTACCGAGCCACAAGGCAGAGCATAAGTAAGAAATATGGGCTAATTTAAAACGTAAGAGTTAGCTAATAACAAACCTGAGCTATTGGCTGAGCATTTATAATTGACATAAGTCTCTGTGTGGTTATTTGGGAACTGGTTGGGGGAAAGAAAAGTTCGCCTACAGACATGTAATCTTAATTTTCAATAATTATTTTCATAGTTCTATAGTAAGTTAAAAAAGCAAGTTTCCTGCTAAAGAATATGTAGCCTCCAATTTTTTGTGAGATGTTCTATATGAGTCTGACATGTCACTCCAACAACCTTCTTTGTGTTGATTTAAGTAAACATGCGTTTTGGAGGAAGAGATTTAATATCCAGTTAACTCATTTCTATCCCAATGTAATTCACTATTCTTATTTAACTTACAAGTTATCTTATAATTTTCATACAACACTGGTTTGTTTACATTTGATTTCTTTGTGACTTTAAAATATTATATAAAAAAATTTAACAAAAACATTTCAAACATAGCTGATGCTTCCTTCTAGTTTTATTTAAAGCATACACCTCTTTCTCTGTGCATGAAATTTTCTTACATTAAGCAAGGTGGTTATGGCATAAATCCCATTATCTCCTGTGTTCCATGTGCAATGAGATATAAATGAGGACATGCTTCTCTGAGACCTCAGGAATGAAATCATTATGGGAGAAAAATTAGAGAGCTGAAAGAATCCAAACAGCTCATGGTGACATAGTCCCATATTGCTATGATTCTGAACATGTATTTATTACAAACTTTGATAGCTAAAAGGACACAAGTAAAAAAAATGGGCTAAGTTCTGTATCTGATGTTAAATAAAGTTAATAAAGAATTGATCTTTGGGTCACCTAAGTGTGAGACTATAGCCCATTGTTACACGTTTTCAATTCAGCCTCCCATATTTGGATACTTTTAGAGATTTTAAGTGTGTCTCCTGATATATTAACCTGGAAAGATATTATTGGAGCTAAACATGTACTGATGATTAAATTATAAATGTTAAATTTTGGCTATAGAACTATATAGTAATATGTATATATACTACATTTTAAGAATGTGAAAATCATTGAGATGCCAATCGACAATTATATTGTATATACGTACATGTATATATATATATATATATATATTACATACATGCACATGCTTAACAAAGTTATATTTTCTTGATAAGCATCATAAGGAATCATACTACTTGGGGGATGAACTCTACTTTCTCTTTAGTATGCCTAAATTTATCAACTAGCCTTGAGAGGGATTGTAAGAAATTCTGAAAGGGAAGAAGTTGATAGCACTGAATGTTAAATGAAGAATAAAAAAATTCTCAAATAAACCTCTAGCTTCACATCTCAAAGAATTAGGAAAGAAGATAGCAAAGCCCACTTAGCATAAAGAAGGACAAAGTAATGATTAGTGCAGAAGTAAATGAAATAGAGACTATTAAAAAAAAACAATAGAAATCCAATCAATTACCTAAGAGTTGGGATTTTTACACAAGTTGACAGAATGGAAAAAAAAGATGATGAGTTTTAGATAATAGAATCAGAAATGAAAGAATAAACATTATAACTGATATTACAGAAATACAAATGATTGTGAGGGCACCATAAGCATCACATACCAACAAATCAATGTACAAAACAGAGCTTTCTAGAAATATAAGTCTAATGACAGTCACAAAGAAAAAAATTAAACCAGTAATTAAAAGTCTCTTAACAGGTGCTGAAGAGATGGCTCAGTGGTTAAGAGCACTGGTTGCTCTTGCAGAGGACCCATATTCAGCTCTCAGCACCGCAAGTTGGCTTATAACCATCCATAACTCTAGTTCCAGGGAATCCCATGCCCTCTTCTGATCTCCAGGGGCATCAGGGATGTACTTGGTACACATACATAGACCAGGCAAAACACTCATACACATACAATAAATAAATAGTGGAAACATAGCCAACTACTCAGTGGTAGTGAAGTCATAGATATTAGAGGAGAACTTAGAACCACTGTTTTACTAAACCAATACAACTCCAAATAACAATCTCAACATTTTTTCCTAATATCCATAGACAATTATAGTCTTCACCTTTCATCTAGGAAACTTCTTTTGGCAACAGAAAACACTACAGAAATCATAACCAATCAAAATGCAGAGTTGGGAGTTCAGGTCCAACGTATGCATCTACAAAACACTCCTGCAGCTAAGACTCAGAGAACACTTCTGAAGGATGGCAGAATGTGTAAAAGCCAGAGAAGCAAAGAGTTTGCTATGAAATGTGTCTCAGAAGTTACTGTCCAAACATGAGCTGAACAAGGATGACAGCAACAGACATGTCAAAATGGACGAGAGAAAGACAATGAGGCCTCAACCCTACACAAAGAATGACAGGCAACTGAGGGGTGCTGTGAGTGGGAGAAATAGTTCAGGAAAGAAAATGCCAACAGGTTATCCAACAACAAATGATCAGCTCTGAAAGCATGCATACATGTAACATTATACAGACCAAGCAGGTTATATCTAGGAATATACATTTATAAACACATATGAACGCAATAACAATTAATGACAAAAGAAGCCATGAGTTTGAAAGAGAGCAAGAAGGGTATATGGGAGGGAGGAAAAGGAAGAGGAATGATGCAATTATTTATAATCTCAAAAGAAAAAAAAGATTCTCAACCCAAAGGAACTCAGGACTTCCTGATTTTGCTGATGATCAAACAAATATTTAGTGTGTTAATATTACTTTGTCTGAAATTCCTCCAAAAAGTTGAAGAGGAAGTAAGAAGTAAACTTCGAAACATCTGTTATGAAGCCAGCGTTACCCTGATAGTAACTACAGAGAACAACACAACAACAAAGAAATTACTTTTAAAATCCTTTATAAATATGGGCATAAAACCCTCAGGGTGTTATACCTTAAATTAACTTGTAAGTCTCAAGGACCAGATACAAATTCTGTGATTCTGGGGATTTTGTAGTTCTTGGAAAATAACAACAAAGCTTCACTGGATAGTATGGTGTCTTTTGGATTTTGTCCATACAAGCCCTTTCAACATGTGTCTTTGGGCCACTCACCTGGAAAGTTTCTAGATGATGGTCCTGATCAAATTCCATTTGTTAATATTCTGACCCGCCCCTTGCGGCCACCCTGTGTCCTGACGTAGAAGCCTATTCTTAAGGGAAAACTCTGCCCCTTTCTTCTCTCTGTTCTGCTTTCCTCCCAGGCGGTCTCACCTCTCCAACCCCTATGCCCTGCCTCTCTCCCTCTCTTTCTTCCTCTCTCTCTCCTTTCTCTTCCTCTCCCTCTTCCTCTCCCCCCTCTCTCTCACCTTCTTTCTCTCCTTCTCTCTCTCCTTTTCCCTCTTCCTCTCCCTCTCTCTTTCTCCCTCTCTCTGTCTCCCTCTTTCTATCTTCCTGTATCTTCATCTCTCTATTATAATAAACTCTCCATGTGGATGCAGCATCAGGGGTGTGTATCACTGGGCACCTACCGCCTCCGCCATACCCCCACATGGCATGCATCTCGCTGCTGTATCTGCCCAACATGGTTCCCTACAGGTGGGGGATACTCTTGTGGTACCTCCTACCTGTAAATCATAACACCATCTTGTCAGTATTTAATATTTTAATAAAAGCTTGCTTTAATTTGGCCAAAATGGTGGAACTGTTTTTCCTCTGGTAAATCTCAGAATTAACAAGGGGTGGGAGTCACTAGCCAAACAAACCCAACAATATGTGAGAATTTAATTGCTCGTGCTCACACAGGATTTACCCCAAGGATGAAAGGATGGTGCAGAATCTGAAAATCATTGAATTCTATATATTTATAATGTTAAAAAATGGATGAAGAATAAAAATAATCTAGTTGTTTAACTGTGTGCACAAAAACCTTTCAGGAAAAGCCAACATCTTTTCATGATAAAAACTCTTCACAAATTAGGGATAAATGAAAAATATTCCAACACAATAAAAACAACACAATAAAAAAATATTAAATCCACAGCTAACATCACATTCACTGGTGAAAAGTTCCCAAGAAATCAAATTGTATGAAGGAAAGGATTTGAAGTGTAGATTTTAATTTAGTTTCAGGAAAAATATTCTGCTCATAAAGGCTATAGCCACGAGCTGGGTATGGTTTCACACACTTAATCCCAGCAATCTGGAGGCAGAACAGGGGAATCTCTCTGTGGGTTCAAGCCCAGCCTTTTTTACATAACAAGTTCTAGGCTAGCCAGGATACCTAGTGAGAGCCTGTTTAGGGAAAAAAAAAGTCCTCATGATTTAGATTTAAAAAAGCAACTTATTTGACAACACTGATGCTACTGTAAAATGTACAAATAGAACACATACTGGGTTTAGAAGGATTGTGAGGAAAAGTTCACCTCCTTTGATACTTTTATCCAATTCTTGGGGTCCTCCTGGATACTCCCTGTAGAAAATAGTATGTGTGAACAGTCCACAGGTCTGTCGAGGGAGGACCTGATGAGAAAGAGTAAAAGCAACACACTGGTGAGATTTCGCTAACAACTGTTACCACTTCTGTAATTTCACAGTCAGCAAAGAGTTCCTGGTGTCTTACAGTGATCGAGAGTTTATGTTGGTTTAATTTTGTAAGTGTCAATATAGCAACTGAATCAAATGAATACAATTTGGAGTTTAGCATATGCACCCAGTTCTGAGTGCTATATGCTATATAACTGAGTTCTATAAATCTAAACTACTGCCTGACTAGGGTTAAGGGATCAAAAGTTGTCTTCAAGTTCATTTGATTCAGACAGATGCCATGGTCATACTTCTTGCCTAATTAAGCTTCACTCCACCTTCTGATACTCAGTCTTGCAAAATATGCAGGTTCTGAGATTCAAAATCAACTTTTCTCATCACTTCTACCTTGTTTTGTCTGTACCGTATCCTGGCTTTAAATTTCATCTCAGTAGTAGTCAAGCCATTTAATGACTGTTTCTGGAATATTTTTGTGTTCAATTTGCTGTAACTCTGTATGTTCAACAGACAAAACAAGCAAATTGACTCTAATATCTTCTTTTGAATAATAAAGTGTTTATAGTCTAGTGGAAAATGCACCCGATTCCACAAGAAAGCTGTGATGGTATTTATTCTTCATTTCATTTTCATAATTAAGTTCAAGATAAATGAAAGCATGTAATCTTGGCTAAAAGGATGATTTCCTTTCATGACATGTTGGGTGATCACACAATGAAAGAATCTCAGTACTTTCTCTGTTTTCAAATTTATGTAAATAATTCTTTTTATGCTTCCTGAGTTCTACAGACTTCAATTGCATTGTTTGTAGTATCAATGGTTTCAGGTAACAATCTGTGTTCTTTGGTATACAGGTGCCATATTATAATGCTGAGATGATTAAAGCCCCATGATAACATTACTGAGCTCAAAATCTGGGTAGCTATATATTCCTGTCTCTTGTTTTTAGATGGAGATTAAATGTAAAAATATACACATTGATAGATAGATAGTTGTAGCAGCAATATGAGTAATAGTGTGGGTTAGTTGTAAACTTTTGCTCTGATCATGACAGCTAATGGTGTGAACATCTTCAAAGGCACCTGAAAGAGGATAAAACTGGCCATTTTAGAACCAAGGGCATGGTGCCACTTTTTGCCCCGCAATGAGTGATGCTAAATTTCCAGCTCAAATTCATGTGGTTTTACTCTCATTTATTATAAGGGATACATAATTCTTAACTTTGGTTATTATTTTTTAGCTAATACACAAGGAAAGGAAGAACATGCCACCTTTCCCTGCAATTTGCAAGAAAAAGAGAATGAAAATAAACAGCACCCTAAGATGCTCTGAATGCCTGAGAGTCAAAACACACTGGACAGATGGATTTAGCTTTCAGGTGGATTTAGCTTCCTTTTATCTGCTGGTAGTGAAATGACTGGAGAGGTGTTTTCTTGACCCATAGTGCAGAATCCCATTTTAGCTCTTGGCAAAAAAAACTACACAAGCAAGCAGTACTGAGGAATTCCTTAGTAGCAGCTTAGGCACCCCAGATCAAATTTGAAAATATCCATGGATAATCTATGCAAAACTCCTTCCTATCATTTCCAGATTGCTATATACTCAATAAAATCACTCTACAGCCTAGGAAATGTGCCTGTTGTCAAATAGCATATCATTGTGTGACCAGTCACCTTCATGGCATGTTGGAAACTTCTGGTAGTCATGTCAAAGAAGTTCTGTGTTACATCCTTAGACAGAATGTTGATCTCTTCCCTTAAACACAGGCATCAAGGGACTTTAGGCACAGCAGTATGCGCTCACCATGATACTATTGTGAATGAAGCCCTTCCTGTATCTTGCAGGTTTCAGATGTGGATACTCTTCAGTGCTGGTGACCTGAATACCCCAGACCTTCTTCCAAGCTGCATACAGCTGAATATGGACCGGGTAGACCCCTGAGTGATGTGGGGCCACTGCATAGCCCAGGTTGGTCGGTATTCCATGTTCCTAAAAGAAGTCAGAAGAACACCATCATGGAATGGGGGCAATTGGGTCAATTAAAAATCTTTATATTTACCTGGCATATATATTGAGATCCCCAGTAAGTAAGAGGGAATTTAAAAATAGGAAGATGGAGCTTTTATGGTTTCTGCAGTTCATCACCTTTGAGTAGATGCATCAGTAGAGCTCTGATGCTGCTACTATAATGAATGTGCTGTGTGCATGAATTTAAGCCTGACATTTAAATGCATTAAGTTTGAGGGGATGATATTGCTGTGAGTGACTGTCCTCTAAGTGAATCAACCACCATCTTGGGGCTTTCAGGTATTTCCCTTGCAAAGGATCACCCCAGTTGGGCCTGCGGATGTTTAACATCCCTCAATATCAGCTTGGGAATGAGCATGCAATTTTCACTTAAATCTCCAGTTTCTCCCAACCACCTGTTGTATGCAACGCTGCATTAATTGTGTATGACCTCCTATGGAAGGGATAGGGTATATATAGGTCAGGGAAGACTGAAACAACTTGTATGAACTATATGGTTATGGGAAGGCTCTCACCCCTGTGGAATAAGGCTTTTCACATGCTGCCTATTAGGAAAGGAAAACCCACATTCCTGTAGGGAACCCCTCACTTGTTCTGTTAGGGAGCCCAGTACACTCATTGACTCTCATAGTAAACCTTGGCAGAATCATGCCTTTGTTTATCATTGGGACCTCAAGAGAAGGGGTGGACACTGTTTATGGCTCACCTGGGAGGGAATTGTAGCTACAAATAGGAATTGAAATTTGTCCTATATTAAGTAGATGAAGTAAAAAATAAAAATCTGTAACTTGAGAAAGCACCTAACACAGAAAACATAGAAGTGGAAGATGGAAGAATACTGTGTGTGTGTGTGTGTGTTTGTGTGTGTGTGTAAGGTAATGAAAGTTTTTCGTTGTTTTTTTTGTGGGTTTTTTAACATAAATTTAATAGGATTTGCTGAGTTTCGAGGGCTACAATGTGTTATTCACTTTAAGAAAGAACTAGTGTTATGTCAAGATCAAAGTTATATGTTAAGGAGTTATTTCTGTGGTAAAAGCTAGATGAAAACAGGTAACAAAACAGAGAATAAGGAAAATTTAGGCCCAGGATAGTTTTGTATGCAAAGGGTAAAGGGAAGGTAAAAGTTAATATCTCACCCTTTGTCATAAACTTTAGAAATTTAATTTACTGTACAAGGCATACACTTTACTGTGAGGTATCTTGGTAAATAGTCAACCCTAAATGACTACAGGTATACATCTAAAGCAAGAATATGAAAACATTCTCAGTCATTGTATTTCATTTCTAGGTGTGTGAAATATAGTTTTCTAATTTCTACTTCTTTTATAACTTTCCCTTTAGAGGCTTATCTGCCTCATAAAGTTTCTTTGTAGGTCTGAATCTCATCAATTGAGCTTATAAATGAGGATACAAACTCAGATATGAAAGTTGATTGAATCAATAAACTGAGTACAAAATTGTTGAGAATTGCTGTTTATATTGTCTGTTATAGGCACACAGCACAAAGAAAGAATTCAGTCTTGGATGAGAAGCAAGCAGTAAGTGGATCAGTCTTCAGCGCATCACCCATATACTATACTAGTCCCAAAGATGAGCACTTAATAGTTCATGTCACTTTCATTTTCCTTTCATGGAACAACCCTCATTGTATAGCCAAATTCAGTTCTTTTTCATCAGGATTGTTTTCTAACATCTATTATAATAAATATTATAGAATAAATATTATAGAAATACTGAATTATGAAATCAATGCTGTAAAATGAGCTAGAGCCTTTTTCCTAGACATGAAGGAAAACTGGTTTCTTAGTACTGGTAAAGAAATATATTTCTTACAAGAGCCTTTCTCCTCTCCTCTTCTCTCCTCTCCTTCCCTCCCCTCTGTTCCCTTCC
>LZPO01028907.1:0-19924 GCA_001675575.1 Neotoma lepida
TGAATAAGGAAGCAAAATACAGTTGGGGTGTGGGGCCAGTGTGATTTAATAAAAAGTGTTTTTGAAAACAAATTTCTTCTTCACTGTTGTCTATCCATTCCTGGCATATTAACAAACAAATTACTGGAAGAGATGAATATCATAAATTAGAGAGAAATTATTTCTCTTCCATTGAAGTAGTTTCATTTACAGAGATGTTGTTGAACCCACTGGTGCAAAGCCTCTGACTANAATTTGGGAGCAACAAGAACAGGTTATAAGAGTTTCCATTGTTGAACTGTTACTTATAGACCCTGACCAGCCAGTAGATGCTACTATGCTGCTCTACTCCTGGCTCTGTTTCATTACCTGAGCTCCTTGGCTGGCTTCCTGGAGGCCCACTCAACTTAGTGACCTGGGTCAAACGTTTTCAGCATTCATCATAAGAGTCTTTGAAAATGCTGAGATTCAATCTTTTTCTTCCCCCCTCCCTCTTTTAAATCAACATCTTTATCTCGTTGGACTCATTTTAAGATTTTGTGATTAAAATGTCTATTAGTCATCATTTAACCCGGTTACAGAGTTTTATGACATCTTTTTAAAAGATACATTTTTTTCCTACTGAGTGATAAAGATCATTGTGGTAAATACTTTTTATTAGCAGATTACATAGATGAGGAATGGAATCTAATGAATTCATGAGAAAGGCTTTATCTACCCATCTCACTTTTTTGTGAGTGAATTTTATGTCACTAATGTTTTGGGAAAACACTGAGTTACCTTCAATAGCTTTTGATTTTGATCACAAAGGAATGCATTTATGTTTTTCAGCTAACTCTTCTAAACCATAAGTTTCTTAGACCTGGACAGAAAAACTACCATCCAGCTATCAGGAAAATGCTGTTTGGACTTATACTATCCAATATTGTGTGAATTAGTTCTTTAATATTTGACCTCTAATAAATTTAAAGAAAGTAACACGGAAATGCATTGTATGAAAAATAATTATTCTTTGAAATGAAAGAGGAAATTATTTTAATACTGCTTACAATAAGAAAGAAAAGAAGGATGGAAAGGGAAGTTAGAACACGGATAGAGGAAGGAAAGTAGAGAATTTGGCTGGTTTTATATCATCCTAATCTTTTATCTCTTTAGAAGATGGACTTCATATTCTGTCCATATTCCAGATTTGGTCATTATTACTCAATCTTCATGCACTGGTGCTGGCTAAGATGTCCTTAGCCTTTAGCTGTCCTTAGGAAATGACAGCATTTGAAGAGATACAGAACCTCTGGAAAGGAGGCTTGGCAATATGTAACTCTGAACTCCTGGATGTACGTATATAAAGATTCATTTCCCTTATTCATTTCAGAACAATTCAAAAGAACAGCTCCAACTTCGAAGTAATTTTTTTCAGTTAGAGGAAGTCTTAGTACGACAGCATCATCGCCCAGTCTCAGTCTCTCCTCTGTCCTGTGCCCTTCATCATGAAAGTGTTTGTTTCCAGAGAACTTGCTATGTACTACTGCATGCAAATATCCACTTCAAAAACTGCTAGTAATTCAACTCAACTTTCACCTAGTATAATCATCTGANTCACTTTCAACTGCATGTAGTCTGCTTTAAAAAATATAGTTGTTCAATTGTTCTTGTTAGTAAATTAATTTAGTTTAAAATCATATTAAGTTCAAAAATGTCATATTTTACTTGATATTAGAACAAATAGAAAAAAATAAATATTATAGTTTCTACCATAAATGCTATTGCAGATAGAGGATATCAATAGCACATATAGAAGAAATGAACGTAAGATCTACTTTAATGGTACTTTGTCATGTGGCTGCCTGGGATGTGGGATAGATTTGGCATCAGAAGATGGTGTAGGTAGTTCNCCACTTCATCTAAAGGTGAAAGTTAACTATATTTATTAGTAATGTTCTGTTTGCCACTGATGCAAAGTCAAGAAAAAATGGTCTCATTATGTAAATTTGGGGGCCAATAATGAGTGAGCATGTAGAAGAAGTGGGGTTTATAACACGGATATTCAAGAAATATGAAGGGTAAATGCTTTAGCAAGAATAGAACTTGCCATAAAAGTTTTATCATTTTTTTGGATATTTCTTGTGTATATGGGTCCCAGTGAGTACATTAATATACATATATGCTGGTGTGAGCATGCAAATGTATAGAGGCCAGAAGAGAGCTCTAGGTATCCTTATTCATCATCCTCAGCCTATTCCTTTCAGACAAGGCTTCTTCTAGAACCTGAGGATCAGTTTTCTCAGCTAAGCTGGAATTCTGTAAGCCCCANCAGTGATGCTATTTCTACTTGCCCTTGGAGTTGTAGTTACTGGCATTTGTGGGGACTAGGAGCAAGTTANCTGGGTGCTAAGATGTGAACTCCAATCCTCATGGTTACAAAGTGAACACCCTAACCTTTGAGATATCTCTCCAGCTCCCTAGAAAAGGTTTTACAGATCAAATTGCACTTGATATTTTGATAAACAGAGGGAAGGGCCTTCCATGGCAATATATTTTGTAGTTTTTTTCTTTTCTTTTTTTAGTTGAGATTAGAGTCTTCTCTCATAAAATACATCCAGATCATAGTTTCCTCTCCCTCCACACCTCCTAGCCCCTCCATCTCTCAGCTTCCACACTTCCTAGCTTCCCCCACCTCCCAGCTTCCCTGCAGATCCATTCCCCCTAAGTGGGGAACCCTGCTGGAAAGGGAAAGGAAAGATTGTTAAGAGTCAGAAGGGAGGACACTGTTTTTTTGTATTCAGTAGATAAAAAGACAATATCGTTTGGGAGCAAATACCTTCTGTCTGTAGGTAGTATTAATAGACCAATTTGAAGCCCAACACTGATTACACAGAGGAACTGATGGGTGACCATAACAGGCATAGCATCAACATTTTCTTCTGTTTGATATCAGTATCCATTTTTATAGGTTATGATGATTTGTATANAAATGCAAAAGTGAAAACAGTATTGACTGACATGTTTTTATTTCTATAGTAGCTTGAATGAGAATGTTCCCCCAGAGACTCACATGTTTGAACACGTTTTCTAATTGGTGGTGCTGCTTGGGGTAGTTGTGTAAACTTTGGGAGGTGAAGTCTTGTTAGAAAAACTGTATCACTGCGATAGTCTGTAGGTGTGTATGATCTCATCCTACTTCTAGCACCCTGTATTTGCTTCAAGCTTGTTTTGAAGATGTGAGTTCTCCATTTCCTGCTCCTATCACCAGGCCTGCATGCCTGCTGAGATGCTTCCCTTGGTGATGAACTCTTACCCTCTGGAGCTGCAAGCCCAAATAAACTCCTTCTGTAAATTACTTTTGGTTATGGTGTTTTGTTGTTGCAACAGAAAAATAACTAATATAATATAATTTTAGTAATTTTCTAGAAAAAAATAGAAAAATATAGTTATATATGAAAAACACATGGAAACTCAGCTGAAAAGCCAGAGAAGAATAGGAGTTTTCTAGAGATTGTCTTATATACTAATAAAACATCATCTTTTCATCTTTTCTATTTTGCTATCATAATTTTGTATAGTGCTTTTGTCTTTTTTAAGTTTAAACGTGTTCTTAAAATAGCAGTTGTTAGAAAAATCTACTGTAAAATTAAAATATATAAACATATATAAATGTAATGGTCTGTATGCCTGTCCTCATTTTGGTGTATGCGCCTGTGCTCAAAGTGGACCCCTGTTTGTGATCTCCTCTTCTGATCTTATGTTACCATAAAATAAAAATTTACAGATGACTAAAGAAGGTCTGCAAAATCAATGTTAGCATTCTGCGCTCTGGCTTTAAGTCAGTAGTAAGGCTAAAATTGCCAAATCATTATTTCCTTCTGTATTGCACANGGGAAATTTTTATTTTAAGGCATTTGTCTACAGTTATCCATTATTTACCTGTTAATTAGAAGTGTTATTATCCATTTATTGGAAGTAATAATCATTATTGATATTATATTCAATTTATTCTGGAGAATGTTTAAGTGATATAATTTATATTAGACAGATGCTGATGGAGTTATATAACCTGAATCNTCTTTTATTATATTAAGATATTTTCATTTTCAACCAAGATTAAAATTAAAATGTACCCATACCTGTACTGTTCAGTCACTTTAAACCCCTTACTACATTGATTTACTCAATGTACAAAAATCTGTCTGTGAGTTCACAAAGATTTCCCACTGTAAATACTATGAACAAATCCATGAACCCTGCAACTATTGTAGACTGAATCAGTTCTCTAAGGCTGGAAGCTCAATTTAAA
This sequence comes from Neotoma lepida, assembly GCA_001675575.1. Classification (NCBI taxonomy): domain Eukaryota; kingdom Metazoa; phylum Chordata; class Mammalia; order Rodentia; family Cricetidae; genus Neotoma; species Neotoma lepida. Next base: position 4,271 of record LZPO01028907.1, read on the forward strand.
ACACACACACACACACACACACACACACACACACACACACACACACACACTCTTTTTGTAGATAAAGTGTGTGAGTACAATATGATGCCATGATAACACATAATTGACATTTATTCATCAAAATAAAATTCTCATTAGAACTGAGGTATATGTCTTGTCAGAAGAAATATTCAGAATGTCATAGAAATGAATCCTGTGTGTTGTTTAACCACATTTGGAGTCATAAATTAATATTTGGCTTTATACATTCATTTGTTACCTCTCAGCTTCCTTATTCAGAAGTATATTTCCCCCACCTCTCTCTGTCTCTTTCTGTCTCTGTCATCTCTGTCTCTGTCTGTCTGTCTCTGTCTTTGTCTCTGTCTCTCTGTCTCTCTCTCTCTCTCCATCCCTCAGTATTCCCATCCTTCCCTTTCTTGGGCTTTGCTGTAGTATCTATAACTTACTTTTCATGTAAAATAGTCTTTCATTATCAAAGTCAGAAATAAATAGTTTATACCCAAAGGCTCCTCTGACCAAAAGAAAAAGAAAATCACCATACTTTGTTTGATCTCATTCAATTTAGGGGAAATTAACTAAATGTCTGTGATAGAAATANCATGAACTAATATTGTAGGTCATTTAGGTCCAGGCAAAAAGAAAAAGGATTCTTTTCTTTAAAAATGGAGAGTAAGAGTCATTAAAATAAAATGGGTTTTACTATTTCCCAAGGCCTTACTGAGACAAGACTGAAAGTATCCCGATGAAAGTGTTCAGCTTGAATTTAGTCTTGACAGTGGGGCCTGATTTTGACATGCAAAATCATATTGCTGTCTTTAATCCCAGCATTAGGAAGGCAGTAAGATGGCAGGGCACAGAAAGGTATATATAAGGCATGAGTAAAAAGGAAGCCTCTCTCTTGAGGCTGAAGATTTCGTAGAGGTAAGAAAGAGGCTGGCTTGTTCTGTTTCTATGATCTTTCAGCTTTCACCCAAATATCTGGCTCCATTTTTTTTTTAATAAGACCTTTTAAGATTCGTATTACACAAGGTCAGGAATATAAAACTGTTGATAGAATTCTTGTTTACTTTAGTTGTCAAACGTGTAGAAACACCTTCTGGGTAAACTACATGCTGCAGAAAAACCTCTCAGTGTATCATCCTGTGGTTTTGCTATTGGGGATTTTTTTGATGTGGTCCATAAATGGTGGTGAATCATTCCACCTGTCAGGACTGAGAGTTTGCTGAAAACATAGTATTTCAAGGGCAAAATTTGGGAAATTCTCAAACAATATGAGAAAAGTTAGTTACTCAAAGATTCTCCCTACAAATTCACTATCAAGCAAAGATAGTGAGTAATGAACTGCGCATCAATGTCCGTGATTCCTCAATTTGGTGTCTTTACAAATAGTAAGGCTATGGCTATTTTTAAAGGAAAAATTAAACTTACCTATNAAGTGTTTAGTTCAGTGAATTTATGAAGCTGATACTAATTCTGTGAAAAGAAAAATTAGCAACTATATACAATGATCAATTTATATATTAATTATCACTTTCACAGTGGGAAAACTTCTTGCAATATTAAAATGTCACACAACACTCAGTAATGTAGTTTAGATCTTAAAAGTGTAAATGGAAAGGCTTTAGTCCATAAATTATTACCAAAGCTCATTGCTTGAACTAAACATTTCCATATTAGCTATTGAAATAACCAAAACTTACGTATACACGCAATGCTAAAAGTCAACGCTACACCCAATCATAGTCATTCACAGTTCCCCCCTGCCCAAATCAAGAAGCCAAGTCAGAGAAGGACCACCCTTGGGCTGTCTGGAATTCATTCTTATCCTTAGTTTTTGCTGGAAAACTAAAATTGAATCATTTTCAATGTTAAACAATAGTTGAACCATTCTCATGTTTATTTAGACACATTTGATTTGCTTGATGAAACCACTGTTGTAAGATATCTAAACGGGCACAATGCCATCCCATACATAGAGGATAGGCTGTGAAATCCTACTTTTCTTTTTGTTGCCTGTTCTTGCATCAAAACCATTTGCAATGATCTCTACAATTGGCCACCTCTGTTCATTTTACCACTAGCACCTGCTTGTTCTGACTGTCTCTTCTCTAACTGTAGGAGATCCCTCACTGTCTGGCCATGTCTCTGGCCCCAGAATCAATCTCTAAAATTGCTAACATTTCCTTTGTGAAGAAAAATAATGTGATCATACCCTCTGTTAAAGAACCTTGAATTATTGTAAGGATCCTTGAGGTGAAGGCAGAGCTTTATACTCAGGGACCTGGCAAGCTCTCCTGCTTCTTCAATTTTAATACCACCCTTCATTGCCCCAAGATCAATGCTACTCATCACTTACCTTTAGAGCTTACCTGGTTTTCTGGCATCTTCCTCCATCTTATGAAAGAGAGTCTCTAACCCATCCATTGACTATTAATCTAAGAGCACCTAGACTGAGATGTTTTATAAGAAGCTCTGCTTTTCCATCTCTGGGGTGTGGCTCCTTCTCTTAATAAGACTCAGGCTGTATATTTTCTTCAGCAGAGAGGAGATGAAAACAGTTGTGGAAGAGTAATGAAACTGATGAATCTGCTATTCCCCCCCAACACAACCCATTCTTTCTCAACATGACTCCAATTGAACTGATAGTCTTAAGAAATAGAGGCACTATTTTTGTTTCTTTTTAATAACATGTTTTTTTCCCTTTTGAAAAATGATTTGCCATTAAGCTATATTTGGGCAAATATATGTATTTGTCCTATGTCATAATAATATTTTTTTATCTTCAGTTTTCCCCTTAATCTTCAGTCCAGTGATATAAATTTAAGTTGAGATCAAGGAGACTGATTTTTGTCATTTTGTTTCTTCTGATACCTTCAGGTAACAGAGCATTGCAAACAGCTCTTTTACTTTTAATTGATTAAAATAAATAAATATTAAAAATCAGAAATTTCAAATTCATCATGAAATAAAAGGAAGTGTAAGGCTATTCTTTTATTCATATATATATAATATATATACATATATTCCTAGATGATGTAATTTTCAATGATATATTACTTTTCACATAAGTTCCTTATAGCTATCTTGTATATAATATTCCTTATAGAATGAATGATCCTGTTTTTTAATTTTTTTCTATGTTGTTTATAGTAATTAATATAATTTTATTTTTTATTCTTTGGTTTACTCCAAAATCGTTAAAATCTTCATGAAATTTTGAGGGGATAGAACATTATTTGTATGTTCTTTCAGCTATTATTTCATGGCTTATTTAATTCTAATTTTAAGTGATATACAGATTCATTGCTACCATGTAGATCTAGCTTTATGTTCTACATTTAACTTAGAGTAGGTTGCACCATGATAGGTACTTGAGACAAATCCAAAAGTGTATTATTTGATGAGGGAAAAGAGTATTCTCCCTTGACATTCCATTCAACAATTTACCAGTTGCTGCATTTATTGGAAGAGAACATGCAGTTGCAAGTATTCAGTCAGAATTGTTTATTATCCTAACCCTTCAAATGGTCTGAGTTGACTTCTATCATGTATCNGGAAAACCTTAGCCAGGGCACTGAGAAGTCTTGGATTCAATTCGATTTTAGTTTACAAACTGTCCCAGTGTGAAGTCCTCTAGTTTATTTTGTCTCATTTTTCTCAGTTCTACAGTGAACAAATTAAAATATGTCCGAAATGCTTTTCCCGTTGTTTACTTTCAGCATCTTCCCCTATATTACACTGACAATTCATTCCCTAAAAAGCTCATTGGAACCAGTACAATGTCTACTTGATGATCTTCTAGTTGTATGCATTTGTTGCTTGTTCAGTAGGCCAAAGTTGAGTCAAGTCAATAGGTTCTGGAATATTTAAGAGGCTTGTTTACCTAAAAGGGTCACACCACCAAGCTTTCAACTTAAATGTCCATATCTACTCTCTCTAGTCATTGGTGACTTGCAGCCTTCATGAAAAAGTTATCATGGTACTGGGCCTCTATCAGGTCGTGTGGCACAAAGTACGATCTTCATGAATATTGAATAAATGATATACTGTATGAATATTGAAATGTTAAATAAGAATAATTCTGTTATATTAAACTCCAGGAGTTTAGGTTCTCATAGTAGGTCATGGAAAAGAAATTTACATCTTTACATCTGCTATCAAATTTTCTTTCTAGAATGAAAGATGCCCTCATCTGATTAATTTTAAGAAACTAACCATAAAGCAAAACTCTTCTTATTTTTCTTACTCTTAGTTTTAAAAATTTACAGTCTCTGACAGAAATCACAAGAGGAGCTATTTGGATTTTCCACTTCATTATATAATTAGCTGTAAGATGAAAGCGTGTTCCGCAAAAAATCATTGAATCCTTTTTCAGGCACCATCTATCATTATGTCACTATTTCCTTCGAACCGTTTTGTGTGTTGCTTTTGATGCTTAAAATACTTTTGCTAAAATGGGAAACGAGATGGGTTTTACAGCTGTCATGATTTAAAGACAATCTTTTACAGTTCCTTTCACAGTTTCATTTTTAAAAAAATATCTATGTCTACCTCCAAATCTTCTATCTGTAACTAATTTTTTATATGTTAGGAAAAATGTATCTAATCTTATCTTGAACATTTGGAATAACAGAAATTCTTTTAAATATTTTGTATTAACATACATTAAATTAAAAACTACATTTGACTTTTAAAAAAAGAGCAAAAATGATTAACCAGCCAAAAATAAAGCTAGGGTACCTTTTAGAGAGCTTCCATTTCTTTTTATTCCTCTTTTCATTATAACACACACACACACACACACACACACACACACACACACACACACTTTATCCAGTTACCAACTATTTGACTTCTAGGAAAGAGTTGAATGCCTTTGACTCATCAGTGTTAGTCTCATAAGGAATAGTTATAGAGAAGGTGCTGGATTTGGGAGATCTAAAATGAGTGCTCCACTGTCTCCTTAATGAGACTCACTTTCAGCTCNAAGTTGTGTCTTTTTGCTACTATTTTTCATTGTCAAGGAATTTTATAATTGTAATATGAGGACAAGGACCCATAACCATCACATCCAGGTTCTAAATATCATATATCACACAAGCACATAGAAAAGCTATCAAAGTAAACTTGCTACATGATTGTGAAAGTAGGGTTACATGTAAGGAGTTAGGGGGAAAAAGTGGAAAATGGAAAATGATACAATTATACTTTAATTTTTAAAATAGTTGAAAAGTACATTTCAAATAATAAATATGTAGACCTGTGTCCTGGGTTTCCTACAAGAGTCTCAACTTCACATTTTTATAAACACCATGCACAGTCTTCCTACAGGAATGAAACTCCAATTTCCAAAGTTTGAGCCGTGAGTATCATTCCATTCTTACTCTATATTATTCTGCTATAAAATTCTTGATCTAGATATTGTTCTCAAGTTGCATTTACCTTGGGAATGCAAGTGAGAGACAGTTTTCTGTACCCATTGCTGCAATGTCATAATGTTCTGATGGCTATTATTAATTTCTCTAGTATTCGTTTGTGTATATTGAATTAGAGCAGTTTACATAGCAGTTTCCAGTGTCCCCAGATACATGGATGCTCTCTATCACAATCAGTTTGAGTCAAGCAGCCAGAGACAGTACTATTTCATACTAGGCTTTGCTTGGAAACTTTTTTTAGAGAGTTTATCGACATTAAAACACTATGCAAAAGAAAGGACACTTTCTTTCTTCTTCAAGGGCAGCTATCTGGAATAATTCCATTTTCCGCACATGTTCCTTTTGGCCATGAGAATTTCCTAATGTGACAGGAGTTCTCTGGTTTGGTGAACCCATGCACTTCTCTCACATGTCCCCCTGACTTGTAATGTGTCAGTGACAGGGATAAGAGACAATACTTAAGTTTTCCACAGCAATGTTTAAAGAGGGAATAGTTTTATCAAATTTTCTGACTAGTCTGTGTATTAACTTCATAATTTCAGCTTTATACATCTCATCAGTGTTGGTTCCACCTCTAAGCGCATTGCCTGCCAAACTTATAATGCTGGTGCTTTCCAAATGAAACAGTTACTTAAGAGACCTTATTAATTTAAAGTCTATTTGCATTTAAGAATTCTGTGGAACTTAATTTTTATGAATGTGAATATGTCATAAAACTAAGGACATATAATTTATTTTTAGTACTTATCATTAAAAGGCCCCATTTTGTTGTTCAATAGAGTTGGTCATGACTCAAGTTTTGCTATTAATAAGTATTTCTCATACAAATCATATCACCAGAAGAATTCTTCAGTGTTCTTACCTGGACACCATACCCTTTGAATCAGGTCATTGTGTCCACTGTTACACTGTTCAGCATTTATTCACAGGATATGGCTCCTCCCATATTTCAGACTTAAAATTAGACAGCCCTCTATTCTTTAACTTGTTGTTCTCTTACATGCAGCTCCAAGATTATGTTAGTTTTGATGGTCTATTGCTGAATTTTACAAAACTTGTAATTTAGTAAATTTCAGTGCCCTATAACTATATATAATTTCAATTATGACATACCCACTCATTTATATCTCATTATTTTTGTTTAGAAAGATTAAAATATTTAAATACAATCTTATTTTCACTATTTTTACAACTCTATTTTCCATGAATATCAGTTATAATTAAAATCCCTTATCTTAAACAATCTGTATCATCAATTTTATATCAGTAGAAAATATCATACACACCTTTTATATATAGGTAGTCATGTGGAGCAAGCTGTCTTGTTAGGTAGTCACATTTTATTTAGTCATAAGAAAAATAATTTTAATTACAAATACTATTGTATTTATTAACTACTAATTAATTCATAAATAAATAGTCAATCTTTGTTTGAACACAATATCACTGGTTAAGTAATACTCAGAGGAATAGAAAAGTTTGATTTTGAAATTATTCAAGTAAATGCTGAGAATATCATATTTGACTAAATAATTTATAATATATTTTTTAGATTTATTTTATTTTTATATGTATGACTGTTTTGTCTGCATGTATACATATGCACCAAGTGTGTTCCTCACTTAGCATTTTGAAAAAGATTTTTGTCTGAGTGTATAATATGTGTAATAATATCAGATCTTTCTTATTTGAAGAGTTGTTTTATGATCAGCTATAACAATAATAATAATAATGGTTTAATGTTGTAGTGCATATATATATATGTATGTATGTATGTGTATGTATGTATGTATGTGTGTGTTAATTAACCTTCTTGGAGGATGTAGAAATGATTCTGTTTTCTCCATTTATTGTCCTCTAGAAATTTGCTATTAATGCTGATTAATTTGCTGTCTTCTAAATTTGTTACTTTTATTTTATTAATAAATATTAGTTAATAAATTGATAATAAAATTAATATTTTATTAGTAATTGAATAATAATAAATAATTTATTGATAATTGTTACTAATTATTTTATTAATTTGTTACTTTCTAAGTGGATTTAATACTTATTCTCTTATACCAGAGATTCTAAAAGGAGAAAACATATAGCTGCAAACAAACCAAACTTATCTCTTCTTGGGTGTAAAAAGTAATGGTATGCAGTGGACCATTAGAGAGGAAGAAACTGCTACGTAGACTTAGTATTTAATAGGATAGAGTTGCCTAGTCTGCTATACTCAGAGAAGGCTATGCTACAAAGATGCAATTTGAGTTGAAACACATAGGACCCCAAAAAGGTATTCTTTATAGCACAGAGTGTTAAATTCAATAATATAAATGACATCAATAAAAGAATCCAATTGGTGGACTTGGAACTTATAAAAGAAGACTTAGCCACATTTACCAACATATTGATTTGTGAGGATGAAGTAAAGAAAATGAGACTTAGAGGTTTTGTTCTGCAAAATAATGTAGAAGCTGGTATCATATAATAGGAAAATAAAGAAAGAAAAGTAATTACACAACAGGAGAACTTGGCTGTGGACATGTAGAATTTGACAGATCTGTGATATCAGTTGCATTTAACATATGAACCACCCAAGGGGAGATGTCAAATACAACACACACATTTGTAGTTTAGAGAGAGGATAAATGTCAGGATGTGTATGTGGTATTCATGACTGTGTGGAAATTTCTTCAAACCACAATGATAAATGAGATTACATAGATTCTGTAAATAGGAGTTGTGACCCAGCCTCTGTGGTTAGTGACTTCAGATTTAAGGTTTCTAGGTTGCTACAGAAGGTAGAGACATAACCTTTAAAGGAGATAGGGAAGGAAGGAGAAAATTCAATACGATATAATGTTGTAAAAAATAGCAAAAGATGTTGCTAGGAGATCTTGTGTAGAAAGAATGACAGAAGAATATGCATTGGGTGTGGTAAAGGGATAGTCTCTGATGGTGGACTAGAGCAAAGAGTACAGAGTTGTAAGGCACGGTCTGATTACTTTTGAGAAGAAAATCTATCATGTTCATGACGGTATAACACTCTCTTTACCTCTTCCCTTGACATTTACTCTTTGTACAATCCCATACTCATGGTCATTTTACCCAGCTTCCTGGGTGCAGGGTTTACAAACCTATACCACTCTGCCAGGACCCTGGTAACTGTATTTTTTACTTATCAAAAAATGGGTGGCTGGCAATGAAACCTGTGTGCCCAGAACACATTGTCATGAGCTGGGGTGGTTACCACACATGAATGAAGACTTATCAGTATGGTGAAATTGATGGCATAATTGATCTCTACCACAAGCAGGGCTGACATTAAGTATTTGGTGTCTACTTTCAATGATATGATTTTATATCATAACTTTTGTTAAATTACTTAATAGCACCTAGTAGGTCAAGGCAACATCTTGAGTAAATACACCAAAAAGTTAGCATGTAAGAGGGAAAATAAAGCTATTGTTTCCAAGAGAGGATCTCTACACATATTTGTGACATGATTTACATAAGGTAAGAAAAGTGCCAAGAACATCTTTATTTTTTTTCTTACAAAGCAAGCTGCAAGAGTAAGTGGATACTGAAATAATCTGCTTGATGAAGTAATGTTATGATAAAAATACATTTAGCTCCCATCATTCTCTACTCTACCCCTTTCTGCTTCCTTTGGTCTTCACTGATGAGTTCTATGACTACTGTGTCATCCCATGTACCCTGGCAGGGAAATGGAGTCTCTGTGTGTCCTCTACCATATTAAATAAAAGTCAAGGTCAGTTGCCTCGCTTTTTGCTGCCAACCAGTTTTTTCCTGTGAAACGGAAATTTGACAAAGAAGTTCAGGATGGGATAGAATTCTCACAGCAAAATCCAGAGTGTTTTTTTCCCCTGACATAATTTATTTTATGTATTTTCCTTTCTTTAGTGTTATAAAATTAAACTTTTGAAATGCCAAAGGATATTTAAAATCAAAATATGTTATCAAAATATGAATCAGGAAAAATAAAAGGTATGCTATAAAGACTCTATAAATTTTAAAGGTCACTGATCTAAGGATAGTATTTCTGCTTTAATGGAAATATTTCAAATTATGAGCCACACACGAATACACACACTCATTAAATAGATGTGAACTGTGTGACATTGATTTCGTTTATCAAAATAGTGACATGGAAATAAAACACTGTCTACATAATTAATATTTGTGAATAGGTAATACTTCTGTGTTTCACATAAATATAAAATTAATAATAAATGGTATGAATGGAATGTGTTATATAAGTGCCAAGTAAAATTTTAGAAAAGAAACTTTTATTAAGGAAAAATTTTAACATAATTTCAAATTAATAACTTTAAATCAGACAGTAAAACTCTAATATTGGGGATGAAATTTGTATAAAGAAAGGAAGGAAAGGTTTTCTTAAAGTCTAAAATCAATTTTCAAAGAAAACAGGTGCTAAAATGACTTTTCACTTCTGTTTTGAAAATAATAGAAAATGTTTGTAGTTTGGAATATTTCATTCAAATGCATTTAGCTGAGTAACATGACTAAATATATCTATTAGCTTTCTTACTGAAAAAAAAGGATAAATGAAATACCTACACAGTAAATAAATATATTTTAAAAGGAACAGTTTGTAATGTGGTATATGAAAATTATTTCTAAAATGATTAATCAATTAAGTAATTACTCCTTTGCCAGGACAGAGTACAGTAGCGCTGGCCTTCATGGCTTCACCTTTGATATAGAACTGAGACAGAAGAGAAACTTTGTTCAAAAATCTCCTTCACATTCCATCTGGAGCAGGCATTCCTACAAGTGAACAAGTGAGCCTTCATCTTTTACCATCTGAATATGCAAATTTTTCCAAATTGCCCAACATTGGCTCCATTTCAATCCAGAATTATACTCTCAGTCTATCTTTTAACTCTTGTATTTCACTACAAACACCAAGAATGAAGTAGGTAGTGCCCTCAGGATTTTGCTTGAATATATCCAGGTCCCTCACTCACATGTGATCCTTTCCGAATAAGTAGCTGGTTTCCCATTTTGTCTTGTGTTGAAAGTCAAGCCATTCACTGGGTTCTAAGGCATGGCCAACAGTGCCATGTGTATGATGACTTGGGTTTTCTCTCCTTTATATATGTCAATCAGTTGTTGAGAGTCTGTTCCAGGCAGTGTAGATGTTCTCTGTCAGACTTCTTAAAATTCTCTCAGCTTCTATTCATTATTCAATTCTAAAGGAATCTCTACATCTGCTGTGATTTGAAAGTGAAATGTCCCTTAGAAGCTCATGTATTTGAACACTTGTGCTCCAGTTGACAGCTCTGTTTGGGAAGGTTTTGAAACCTGCAGAAGGCTGAGTTCCACTGGAGGAAGTGGGTCACTCAGGATAGGCCTTGAAGCTTCCTAGCCTGGCTTCACTTCCTGTTTTCTCTTTACTTCCTGATTGAACATACAGTGCCACTAGCAGCCTCAGGAAGCCACCGTGCCTTCCCCACTGTGATAGGCTANAAACTTTTCTCCAGGTATTTTGATAACAGAAAGGAGAAAAGTCACTAATAGAGCATTCATTATCTGGATGTGCTGTCATAGAATGCTGTTTTCAGGCATATGTCTGCACTAGTTTCCTGCCTTAGCATATTAACATGCTTGGTGGACTTATTCCAGATACATGTATTCTATTACAGCTCTGAAATTCAGAAATCTAAACTGTGTCTTACATCTATCATCAATGCATATGTGGTGGTTCCTTTTGGAACTGTAAGAGGACAGAATCTTCCTAATTTCGAGTTTACAAAGACTGTTGACATTCTGTGGATTTTTAGTCCCTTCCCTGTAATGTTTGTTTCTTTCTGGCCACTTGGTAAATAGACATTTGTAATGACATGGAACCATCTAGAGAAAACAGTTTAATCTTGTAATGAGAGTTGTCATTTAATAAGGTGAAGAAATATTTTCAATCTCAGTTTTGAGGATGAGGCTCTAGACATCTTTGGAGAGTCACAGAGGAACCCATTGTAGTCCACTAGGCAAATGAAGAACATAGAATGATCTACTTCTGAGACGATTTTAATTCCACTTTTTGTTGTACAAAAAAAAAATGTAGTATGAAACAGGTAATGGAAGAGACTGACATGGAGCTGATAATTGGCAAATCAAACCTTTGTTAAAGAGATGGCAGATTCTCAAAATGATTAATATGCATAACCTGTAACTACTTCTTCCCATTTGAAGTGTGAGCTGTGTTTACAACATGCATCATCTCATGCTTGTGTCTAGCACTATGCAGGATAAATGAGAGCTCTATAAGAACTGATTTCATTAAAACTTTCAGGAATGATCCCTTAAGTAAGTAGCCTTTCCTTTTATAATAATGAAAAACCATTCCCACCTCCTCCAAGGCAAGGTCTCCCATGGTTAGTCAGCAGAGCCTGGTACATTCAGTTGAGGCAGGTCCAAGCCCTTCCTCCCTGCACCAAGGCTGCACAAGGTGTCCCACCATAGGCACTGGACTCCAAAAAGCCAGCTCATGCACCAGGGACAGAGCCCAACTCCATTGCCTGGGGACTCCCCAAACAGTTCAAGCTAAATAACTCTCTATCTAGAGGGCCTAGTCCAGTCCCATGGGGGCTCCACAGCTATTGGTCCACAGTTCACGCATTTCCACTAGTTTGGTTGGCCATCTCTGTATATTTTCCCATCATGATCTCAATGTCCCTTACTCATAGAATCCCTCCTCTCTCTCATTGATTGGACTCCTGGAGCTCAGCCAAGCATCTCGCTGTGGATCTCCTGAAGGCAGAATTTTGAGGAAACTGTAACAGCAGCATTCTGAGAGGCTGGATTATCTGGACTACTTGTCTTCATTAGTGTTTGGTCCTTTCTTTCTTTCTGAAAACATACAAACTTTTAAAGGTAACATATATCTATCTGTATTAACACAAGTATAGAATGTGTNGTGTGCACATGCCAGCTAAAGATGATTTTTTGTTTTATGTTTTAACAGGTAAAAGGCATCTGTCAACTTTATAAGTCCATTTGGACTACATAACCAAACCCTAATATAATTCTTCATCCATCCATATAAAAGGATGGCATGTACTAATAAGTCATGAAGACTCTGTAGCCAACAAGTTTTATCAAATTCCATCAAGTCTTAGAGCTGTTTTGATAGTAGCAGCATCAGGCCATACATCACCTGTCCTATAGTCTTTTTTTGGTTTCTTTCTTTATGGATGTAGCCAAGATTTTCAAGAATTCTCCCTCAATCAAATTTTATTTTCAGTAACTCTGAAGAGAACCATAACTTTTTGTTTCCTGTGGAAACAAAGGCATAACCTCTCCCTCAATGCAACAAATTTCTCTACTTCAATTCTGAAGCTACAACATCACTAAAGTATATAGGCTGGTTTAATTCAGCAGTCTCTTTCATAATCCAATGTCTCTCAGTACCTGTTATTCACTCATCAGCATTCAAAAAATTCAAAGTCAACAAAACACCTTACAGGTTCCAGATGTCCGGTGTATTTCCCGTCTTTATGTGGCTTTTTCTTTTATATTACTTTACTCTCCCTTTAAAGACTTTATTATTTTTAAACTATTTATTTTTTCCATGACTGCCTACACCCACTTTTTAACTGTGTCTGTTTAAAAGTTTTCTTGGTCTGGACCATTTTACTGCATGCTTGCAGCCTTCTCTGACCATGTGATCCAAGCTTTAAACCCACTGCATGGCTTGGCACAAGGTGCTTCCTGACTCAAGCCTGCAGACAGTGGCTGGGAGCTGTGTCTCTGTATGCTGTGGCTGGAGAGACTAAGTGACTAGAAAGCAATGTTTGGCCATGTTTGTGTGTTTGGAACATTTTTTAAGCTTTCTCAGGTCCTTATGTGGAAATATAAGCCCCCATGTTGGATGCCATATGCAACAAGTTTTTCTCTGTCCCACCAGCTCCCAAATATTGGCACAGATACTTATTATTAATTATGAAACTTGGCCTATAGCTTAGACTTATTCCTAACCAACTCTTATAGCTTAAATTACCCCGTTTGTATTAATCTATATGCAACCATGTAGCTCATGGCTGTTACCTCTACTCCTGCACATCTTGCTTGCTCTGCATCTTCTGTCATCTTCCCAGAACTCTCTCTGTCTGGAAATCCCACTTATACCTCCTGTCAAACTATTGGCCATTTAGTTTTTTAGTTAAACCAATCAAGGTGACATGTCTTTACACAGTGTAATCAAATCTCACAACAATGAAATGTATAACTAACTAAAAATATTGATGGCCAAATATACCATAATAAATGATTATATAACTGAAGCTATGAAATAAAAAATTCAATAATGCTTGTCTTTACTTAAGTAATTAAGGTTGTTCCTCTATAATATTTAAACAAAACAATAAATACTCAAACTAAGATCCAGGTAATTTTGGAAAGAGAGTAGTCTTAAAGTTTAGTTATGGTGATGTTGTTGTCAATAAACTAGTATATATATATATATATATATATATATATATATATACACATATGCACATATATATATGTTTAAGTTGTTTGACTCTACATTACAGAAGGATTCTATATTTAAATGATGCTATTGCTAAAATAAGTTAATGATATTTTTATTTTGTGGTGACAATATTTTATGATGATTTTTCAAAGACTATTATCTGAAAATTATTTTCATTTTCTTAAGACCTCTTTTTGAAAAATTAAAAGTCCTTAGCTGAAGCACAATACTTGAAGAAAAGTAATTTTATAAAATTCACTTTATGAGTCAAATCATAGTTTGAGTCACAAGAAATTGCCTATGTTTAATCACCTTGACCTTTAAAAATAGAGATTCCATATGTTCAGCCTCACACTTATCATACCTTGAAGAANGAACACATGGTCCTTTAAATTTTTAGGTATCTCTGGAGGCTCTCTGAATCCCCTCTAGACCTTTTATTATTTCTCAAAGAAACAAAACATGTTTTATTAAACATGTCCCTGTTTAGAGAATTTGTATTACTTCACTCCTGGAAAAGCACAGGAACTAATGCAAGATTTTTGTCTGATCTTCACCACACTGAGAAAGTGTTAATTAGTGACAGTGCATAATTTGAACAATTGCTACTGACAGAGTTCTTTGTAAGCCTATATTTTTAAGATTCTGACAAGTTCCCTTGATTTGAAATTAAATCAGTTGCATCCTAAGACACTCAAAGTAATGAAAATTCCCATCAATTAATGCAGAAATAGGTAGCTTGGTCAGGCATGGATGACATCTCATTACCACTGAGTCTTTCCTTAGGGTCAAGTATGTCATTTGTAATTCATTAAAATAGCACACTTCTAAAAACCCAGGGTTCCATTATTTTAATGGTGGTATTAATTTAAAAGCATACATTAAGCCAATACAGATGCAGAGAATAATGGTTAAACCAGCATCTTTCTCATCCTCTTTCCTCCTTGACACCCTGCTGTCAGCTCTACCACTACATTGGCAGGCACAGGTCATAACTACCCACAAATGACTAGTCAAGTCTCACAGGTGAACTATTTAAAGCAAAATTTTGAATTATATGTTTTATCATTTGAAGGCATAGAATATGAGTTTAAAGAAAGTACAACATAAAAGTGGATAGAAGACATTTTCTGTTTCCTGCTATTCTTATATATAAGGAAGCATCATCAAATCTCACAACATGGTCATCTAGGCAAGACCAGCACAATGACAACACCAGCTGACATGCCAAAACATGGATAGAGAATATCTCACAAGACCCATGCCTACATAATGAGATATACACAATCAATTACTGTTGAGAGAGACAAAAACTCAATCTTCACCAGGGTGAAGCCATCTGGAAAGTTATCTAACTTCAAGTGATTAGCTCTAATATATGTGCATATGAGTAAAAATAATAAATAAACTCAGCAGGTTGTACTGACATATGCACATGAGTATGTATCTATATACATGCAGCCATACTAATTAAAGAAGAAGAGATAATGAATTTGAGAGGAAATGGGGGGAACATGGGAGTTGGATAAGGGAAAGAAAGGGGTATAGATTGTGTAATACAATGCCTATGTATGAGACTCTCAAAAAAACTTAAAAATTATTAAGAACTAGCATCCACAGACAAATGCAGAATATGCGAAGTGCTCTTCACTTATTTCCTATTCTTCATAGTTTAGAATCCTATGCAATAAGAAATTTCCTCTTAGATATGAT
>LZPO01028911.1:6174-19828 GCA_001675575.1 Neotoma lepida
TCCCTTCCTTCCTTCCCCTCCCTCCCTCTCTTTCTCTCCTTTCCTTCCTTTATTTTTTCTTGGGGGGATGAGTTCAGGATCTTGCCATGTAGCCCAGAATGAACTGAAACTTGTGATGTTTCTGCCTTGATCTCCTTAGTGCTAGTAATTCAGGAATACTGGCCTTGCTAAGCAAGCAGTAACTTAATGAATAGATAGAGTCTGGTTGGGTATCTGTAACCAGAAAAAGCAATAAGAGTTTTAAAAATATAATTGTTGTTATTTGTGATGCTGGGAATGGAACCTACGTGTGTGGTAGACAAGTGTTCTACTACTGAATTACATCCTCAGCCCTGAAGCCATTTTATGTGACTGGTTGTGTTAAAAGCACCTTACTTAGGCCACAGGGTGTCCTAAGGTGCTGTGTGACAACAAATCACAAACTTCAGAGTTGTAAACCAACATTAATGATTTATTTCTGTTTCTGGATGATTTTGTTGGTTTCTTCAGGGCTTACTCATTATTTTAGTTTGCTTTTCTGTTGCTGTGATAAAACACTGTCCAAAAGGAAATTGAGGAAGGAAATAGTTTATTTGATTTGACATTTCCCAGGTCACAATGACTCCCAGGTCACTGAGGGAAGTCAGGACTGGAGTTCCAGCAGGAACCTGGAGGCAGAGACTGAATCAGGGACCATGGAGGAGTGTGAATTACTGCTTTGCTTATGTTTGCTTCAGTGACTTGCTCAGCTGCTTTTCTTGTATAGCCCAGGCCCTCTTGTCTAGGGATTATGTTGCTTATAAAGGTTTAGGCCCTCCTAGATCAATTAGAAATTGAGAAATGGCCCACAAGTATGCCCACAGGACAGTCTGATGGAGACATTTTCTCAATTGAGGTTCTCTTTTCCCAAATGACTAATTTGTGTCTAGGTGACAAAGCAGCATACCCATGTTGTTGCATTGGTGCATTAATTAGAGCTAGAGAATCTAAGATGGCCTTATTCATGTTTGGTGCCCCACTGGAATGGGTGGATAGCCAAATTTTCTGTCCATAGAATTTCTTTAAAAAGTCTTTTAAATTAGATTTATTTATTTTACTTTATGTGTGTTTTTTTCTACATGTGTGTATATTCACAATGTGTGTGATTGGTGCCTGCAGAGGTCAGAAGAGGACATCAGATGCCCCAGAAACTGGAGTTAGAAATTGTTTTTTTTTTTCTTTTTGGGGGGCCACAACACCCGGCTCCCAAATAAATCACACATGAAGGCTTATTCTTAATTATGAATGCCCAATCTTACCTTGGCTTAGTTTCTAGCCGTTTTTTCTATACCTTAGATTATCCTGTCTACCTTTTGCCTCTGGGCTTTTCCTTTTCTATTCCTGTATGCCTTTCTTTGTTTCTTACTCTGTGGCTTGCTGTGTAGCTGGGTGGCTGGCCCCGAGTCCTTCTTCTTCTCTGGCTCTTCCCTTCTCTCTCCTCCCAATTTTCTCCTATATATTCTTTCTGCCTACCAGCCCCACCTGTCCTTTCTCCTGCCTTACCATTGGCCGTTCAGTTCTTTATTAGACCATCAGATGTTTTAGACAGGCACAGTAACACAGCTTCACAAAGTTAAATAAATACAACATAAACAAAAGATCACACCTTAAAATAGTATTCTACAACAAAAAATGGTTGTGAACTACCCTGTGAGTGCTATGATTTGAACATAGCTCCTCTGTCAGAGCAACAGATGCTCTTAACTGTTGATCCATCTCTCCAGCCCCTCTGTGGAATTTCTTCCTCTTCCTCTTCTTCCTTATCTTCTTCTTCCTTGTCCTCTTCTTCCTCTTTTTCCTCTTCTTCTTCCTCTTCTTCCTCTTCTTCTTCCTCTTCCTCTTCTTTCTCCTCCTCCTCTTCTTCTTCCTCCTCTTCCTCCTGCTCCTCTCCTCCTGATCCTCCTTCTGCTGCTTCTTGTTTTTTAAAACAAGGTTTCTCTGTGTAGACTTGTTTGTCCTGGAACTCGCTTTGCAGACCAAGCTGGCCTCAAGTCACAGAGATCTCCTCCCTATGCCTCCCAAGTGCTGATATTAAAGGTGTGCACCACCCCAGCCCAGCAGAATTTCTTATTGTATAGTTATTTAGCTCAGGTTTCTCAGTGGCAACTGGGTCCTAAACTAATGAAGGCAGAAGATGTAAGGTGCTCTGAGACCAGATTTGGAACTGTCACTTCACTTATGCCACATTTATAAGGCCAGATCAGGGGTTTCCAATACACACTGTCTTTTAATGAGAAATTATAGTAATATCACAGTGCAAAAGAGGTATANACACAGACAAAATTCATTCGGAATCATTATTATAAGTGACAGGAACACAAGCAAAAGGATAGAAATAACATGGTAAGTTCTCAGTGAATACTCAGAGAATTGTTAGAGACTTAAGTAAAGAAAGGACCAGAAAGGAAAGAGCAGGTGTGTGAGTATAACTTAGTAATGGAGCACATCCTTAGCATGTGTGAGGCTCTGGGTTCAATATTCCTACCCCCCCAAAAAAAGAAGAAATAACCAAAGGTGTATGGCTTAGGAAGGCTGTTTTGCATCATCAGTAGCATTTTCAGTAGTTCAGAAAAGATTACAGAGCATTAAAGAAAGAACACATGGTTAAAAAAAAAGAAAGAAAGAAACAATCTCTTTTGTTTTGAGAAATTTTATTTGGAAGATGAATTGTTGTTATATGGGACAGGAGATTAAAAAGAATATATTTTAGACTCTTAGAGTCCATATTTGAAAGCAGAATCTGTAAAAAGTGAAAGATTGAAAAGGTATAAATGGAGACAAGTGAAGAGAGGGAAGAATTATAGAAAGAGCTCGGAGAGGATGTGGTAAACAGCAGAGTTGGAGAAACCAGTTAATTCATCTTGAAGGAGCTGGACAGTCTTAAACTGGGCAGAAAGTTAGGTGGTTATAAAATGGAGGAAGAGAAATAGTCTGTGCCCATGAAACTGGAAATAAAATCATTTGCATTTCATAAAGAAAAGTATTTTCAGACTTACTGGGATTACTATTTTAGCCAATTATTACATTATAAAGCAAGATTTTATAAGCCAAAGGCAGTACATGTAATCATAGATAATTTGACCTTTTATTTATTTTTTTATGGTGGATGATGAGAATCGGAGCACACACCAAAGCACTTAAGACTCATAGAAGGGCACAGAGCTAGCCCTAAAGTATTACTTTAAGTGGTTATGGCTTTGTCTAACGGTATTTCTTAATTTCTTTGGTCCTAGTTAGTTATATGATTTATTTCTTTTTCTGAATATCATATTTCTCACTCAAGAACCCTATGTCCCAAAAAAATTGTAGTGGATAACAAAGGAGACCATTCGTGTTGTTTCTAATGTTATGTCTGATATATGTAACATATGCTCAATGGCTGGTGATAGCATTTCATTATTACTAGTGAAAGCTAGCTGTTACCTTCTTAGACTCTGTCATCTTGTCCCATAAATTAGATGAATTGTCCTTGAACTGTAGAATCTGGCAGTGAGACAGGGGTAAGTCACACTAACAACAGCCTTCGCTGTGAAACAGAAAATTTTCTACAAAAAGTTTGCTCCTTTATTCTCAAATGTCTACTATAAAATAAATTAAACGTTTTACTGTAGAAAATTGTGGCTGGGAAGTTTTGTGGATATATCTTTATTATAGAAAGTTAATCTTAGAGCTTTTCATTACAAGCAATGGTTTTTAAACTTTCCACATTTCTGTGAAGCCTGCTTTAACTTAAGAAACTCATCAGCTTTAACACTGTTTGCNAGATTTTCAAATATTTATGACCCTAACCTAGCATAACATAAACATGAAACGTAATTTGAGTATCAATGCTATGCTAGAGTAACCCTTTATAAAAGTAAAAAACAGTGGATTGTTCCTTTTCCTTAGAATGAAGCCTTTCCAAGATTGCCTTTCTCCAAATATACAAAAATGATATAGTCCTAGTAAAAAAAGTACATTTTGAATACATCATACCTTTAGGAAATCAGGCCTGTGGTCAAAGTGTGTTTTCTAGTTTTTAGTTTTTAAGAATCACTTGATGTGGCCTGAATCAGCAATGGANACAGATGGCACCCCTACCCCAGACTTTTGGGTCTGTGGGGCCACAAGCAACCAACCAGGCGATCAGGTACCATCATACCATGTACTGCCCAAGGTCTCTAGGCCCCGGCAGGGGAGAGAGGAAAGGTAACAGCTCCATGCCATCCCTTATGACTGGGGTGGGCAGTGTTCAACCAAGCACCACATGTGACACAACCAAGAGCCCTGGCACTGGGCAGTTGGGCACCATTGTGGTGACAGAGTACAGGGTAGGGAGGTAAAAGAGAAGGAAGAGCCAAATGGTTTGTGGGCTGGAGAGAGAGGCAGATCTGGAGAGGTGAGGATAGTGAAGAACGGACTGACATGAATGGCCAGCTGGCCACCCAAGTCCAGGGAGATGTCTGGACCAGGACTGTGATCAAGGGCTAGGTGTTGATCCCGGGCCCTGGAGCAGCTGAGGGGGGCTGAGGTAATGTCTGTGGCTCCTGTAATTACTGGGGGCCTTGCAAGTGGTGGGGCCTGTGGTAGGGCCACATTGGTATCCAAGGACCGTGATGCTGTGGGGGACCATGACAATCTGGGTGCCCAGGCTCTGGGCTGCAACTTGTGACCATGTTGGTGTAGGGCTGTGCTGCTGCCAATGCCAGGCCGATTTGGGTGGCCAGAGCTGTCAACTAGGGTCATGGTATGGTCCAGAACAGGGCTGTAGTTGACAGCTATGTCTGGGTCCATGGCCCTGCCACATCGAGGGTCTGTGTTGATGTCTGTGGCTCCTGAGACCATCAAAGACTGTGCCAATACTGGGGGTTTAGGCTGCCATCTGGAGCCATGTTGGTATCTGAGGGCCATGCTGCTGCAGGGGCCATGCCGGTCTAGATGGCCTGTGCTGCCACCTGGGACCAAGGTGACATCTGGCAAGACTGAGCCTAGCACCATGACAGGGTCCGTGGTCCTACCATAGCCAGGATATGTATTGATGTCCATGGCCCATGATGCCACCAAAGGCCACATAGATGCTCAGGGTCTGGGCTGTAACTTGTAGCCATAAGGGTGTCCAAGGGCCATGCTGCCACCAGGGACATTCCGATCAGAGTGGCCTGCACTATCACCCAGAACCATGGTGTCATCCAGGCCAGGGCTGCTGCAGAGGGCCATGTCTGGGTCTGTGGCCCTACAGTAGCCAGGGTCTGAGTTGATGTCTGGGGTTCCTGTTGTCACTGAGGGACATGTGGAGGACTGGGGTCAGCCACCTCATACCATGTCTGTGTCTGAGGACTGTGCCACACCCAGGGCCGTGCTGAACTGGGTGGCCAGTGCTGCCACCTGGAGCCATGGAGATATCCGGGCATGGGCTGCTGGGGTCTGGGGTGGTATCCATTGCTCCAGTTGCCACNAAGGGCCCTGCAGATGCCCAGGGTCTGGCCAGCCACCTGGGACCAGGTTGATGCCCGGGGACTATGCTGCTGCTGGGACTATGCTGATCTGAGAGGCCTGTGCTGCCACTGTGGCCATTGTGGCATGTGGCCCAAGCTGCTGCCAAGGGCCATGTCTGGGCCCATTGTCCTGCTGCAGCTGGGGTCTGTGGTGATGTCCATGGCCAGTGTTAGCATGGGGGACATTGGAACCATGCTGTGCTGAGCTGGTCTTGCCCCTAGCTGGATATTGCAGCAGACGAGCTGGCCCAACCCCTCAGGGGAGAGCTCCCCTCCCCTCCATCCACTCCCTACCCCCGACTCCCCAACCTCCACCCCCCACCACCCACACTTGGGAAAGATGGTCCCACCCCTCACCATAGGCATGCACCTCACCTGGAGAGCACACTAGAGCCTACCCTATGGCCAGGGACACAGGTGAACCAACCCTGAGGGCTTGAGACCAGGAGAGGTGACTCTGCCCCCCTTGTCTGCCATGTGGTGGAAAGAGTGAAGGAAAGATGCCCCCCTCACCCTTTAACACCTATGGCAGGAGAGAGATCTGGCCACAAGGGTCACAAGAGTGGGAGAGCTAGCCATGACCCTCACCTGCTGCAGCACATGAAAAAGCAGCCCCGCTTCCCACCTGGGCAGCACACTAGAGCTGACTCTGTTGTCAGGGATGTAAGTGAGCCAGCTGGAGGGCATGAGAACAGCAGAGTTGACCTTGCCCCCACCCCCACCCCACCCCTTGTTGGCCATGTGGTGGCATGGGTAAGGGAAAGGTGCCCTCCCGCCTTTGCTTCTTGCTACCTGTAGGAAGGGAAAGAGCTGGCCCCAGGGTAATGGGAGTGAGACAACTAGCCCTGCCCTACACCAGCTATAGCACACAGGAGAGCAGGCCCTGCACCCCACCTGGGCAACACACTAGACTGTTATCGGTCTCAGGTGAACGAGTCCTTGAGAACATGAGAGCAGGAGAGCTGACCCTCCCAATTCCTCCATACCCCCTTTATTCCCCCTACAGCAAGAGGGAGAGAGGGCCTTGCACCTTGCTGGGGCAAAACAGTAGAGCTGGCCCTGGCGATGTAAGTGAAAGGAATTTGGATCTGAGGGCCAGAGAGCAGGAGAACTGGCCCCAGCTCCTTGCTGTAGGATGCATTGAGTGAGTTAGTTGAGGCTAGCTAGCTGGTGAGCTCATCTAAGTAGTGACAATGAGGGAAAGCTAGTGAGCTGACCAACCCAGCTAGCACCCAGACCCAGAACCAGGACTATGAATTGGCCCACCCCAACATCACCCAATCTATGAACTGTTGGAACATGTGAAAGGGGCAAACCTACAGATCCAAAACAGCAGGATCTTCATGATGCAGGTCAACAACAGGGTATTCAAGAGAAGCCCTAGTGAGAGCCCATTATCGGTGGTGTAGCAGAAACCAGAGACCTCAAGCCAGACCAATGACTCGTGTAATGAATGCTTGCAAGTAAAGATGAACAGACTAAAGGGTAAACTGTGTGTTTCAGTGGGCCATACCACAGCTTCCACATCAAGATTCTTCTTTTTGTTGTTGTTGTTTATTTGTTTCTTTGTTTTGTTTGGTTTTTGGTTTTTCTTTTAAACTTGGATTTGTTTTGGGGGGGATGCAACAGCAGAAGGTGGATACAAGGGGCCAGGAGGATAAGTGGGGTTGGAATGCATGATGTAAAATCCACAAAGAATCAATAAAAGTTTTAAAAAAATAAACTATATACTTCTCACCAAAAGCAGAGAGGCCAGGAGACAATGACAACACTTTTGAAGTATAAAAATAAAAGGCCTGTTAAGTTAGAAAAAAAAGTTTCACTTGATGTATAGGCATTGTTTAATGGAACAGTCCTGGATTTTGACAGTCCTCTCCCCTTCCTTCTTCAGTTTGAGAAACCAGAGATGGTTTTTGTAGGCTTCTTGAAAAAATGGTGACATTGTATGGTGGATGAACTGAATACACCTAAAGTTACTGATAAGTTTTTTACATCCTGATGAACTTCTCCACCAATGCAGCAATCCGAATAGGACCAATTTAGGGAAAGGCCAGGTTTAATGGGTAAAGCATTCCCAGGTGATTCCCCGGCCCCTCAGAGAGGAGACCGGGATGAGAGACCAGAGGAACCATGCATCAGTTTTCTGGGATGCTGCTTAAATACCCAGAGGGAGTGGTCTTGAGCCTCTCTGGGGGTGGAGCTGTGTTTGGTGGGCTTTGAAGGGACCGGTTCAGTGTAGCCTGCATTCCAAGGTAGCGTGCATGGGCCATGCATGGNCTAGGAGTCTGTGTGGCACCAAGGCATGTGGCGCTGGGGCTGGAGCCTGAGCTACACAGGAAGCAGGGCCAGCGATAGGACACCGGGCTGGAGTGCATCCCAGCAGCTGTGTCTGGAAGTGGACCCCCGGGTAGGAAGCAGTGCCACCAATGGGCAGATATTGCCTGGTGACTGTTGGCGGCCCACACAGAGCAGGACGCCAGGGGTTGAGGTGGAGCTCCCACCAAACAGTTAGTATACTTAAATACACTTTCCTGGTCTTTGTATGAACCAAGTTGGACTTTAAAAAAAAATCTCAAAAAGAAATAAATATATGAAAAGGGGACAGGATTCTTGTGGATCTTCATCTTTCACCCTGTCCTCTCTCTACACAGTAGCCATTATGATCCAACACTTAAGTTTTTGTTAGTTACAAGTATATTTCTCAGTACCTGTGCTTGAGTGCAATGCCTGTTTTATGACCATTTTATGATTATAAATTTAAAATTTCCTTTTCTCAGAAATTTGCATAGTAAATAGACCAAAGGCAGTTTTTCATTTTCTTATTCAAATCTTTGGTTTACTGCTTTTATAGTTCTTTTTCCTCTGTAAAGGGCTAACACACTGTTGTATAAAATTGCTTGAGCCTTTGGACATTACCATTAATTCGAAGATTTATAACATTCAGAAAGAACTTTAAAAGGAAGCATAGGAAAAGGACACACATTTGCTAGAATGTGCTAGCAGTGTTAGAACACACACACACACCTATCTTTTTGTTTTGTTTTCATTTACTTGTTTGTTTAATTTTTGAGATAAATATTCAGGTAGTTCAGACTAGCACTAAACTTGCTATGCAGCCAGGGCTGGCCTTGAACTCCTGGTCTTCCTGCTTCTACTTCCCAGTTGCAGATATCAAAGAACACCGAAAGTTCTCTAAAGGGTGTAATTGACTTCTATATGTGTAGTACTAGGGACTGAACCCAGGACCTCGTGCACTCTAGGCAAAATCCCCTTTCATGAGCTATATCATCCCTAGCCTTTTGACTATTTTGAGAGAAGGTCTCACTAAGTTGTCCAGGTTGGCCTCAGACTCATAATCCTCCTGCCTTAACCTGTAGAATTGCTTGGATTGTAGGCATGTGGCACCACTCCCAGCTGAGCAAAGACATAGANGATTAAAGTTAGAGAGAAAAGCATGCCCAGTATGTAGAAGGCCCCCAAGAGGTCAATTGTATATTAATGAAGATAATGTCCTTCTGGAATAGGTGTTTGCATATGAAGAAGAAACTTAAGGGATCTGCTAGAAAAAATCTCCCTTGAAAGCCAGGGAGTTTTCATCTCTTTTATCTTNGGTAGAGGGACACTTGAAGAAATGTGCTGTTGGGTGTAGATTCAGTGACTCAATGATACTTTTGCATCAAAATCATCACATAAATTCAAGTTCTATTGGGAACTACTGTCTTTCTCTGGGCCTTTACATTTCTGTTCTCAAATGCTTAAAACAATTTGGTACCAGATTTTAGCGTTTGGTTTTTCAGGAATCAAATCACTATATTACATTGCCCTTCAGAAACCAGACAACAAAAGGTTACCTGATATTGTAGTGTATCTGTGAGTATTTGCATTACTCCTTCTAATTATGTCTCTGTAGAGTTTTTCCCTAGAATTTCAAGGCTTTGGAAGATAATCTGCTACTCATTTGACAAAGAGTATTCCGTATTCACTCCTAGGAAACTGAATGAACTTTTCATACTGTCTGTGATTAGCGTCTGTTATATCATTTCCATTAGTGTCTGCACTGGTGACTTAGCATTAATCATGCCGTAGCCCCTTTGTGTTACTCCGATGTCTATGATTCCACCTCATTAAAAGTCAGTGCTTCTTCTGTTGCCTTGGGCTACAGGTCCTTCCCAGTACTTTATCAACTGAAATTTCCTTTTTTCATTTTCATNGAGTTTTTCATTAAGAGGATTGAACTATTTCTGCATTAACTCCTATGGTTCCACATGAATGTCTAGAATTGTAAAAGGTCTGAGATTTTTCTTACAATCTACCAAATTACCTTGGCATAATATAATGGATGCTCACAGTGTTTCATATTTATTGCAATTGCTCATCTTTCATTTGGTGTGTGCCATTTTTATTTGAGGACCATCTCTGAGATAGAAGCCAAAATTCTGAGCTATAATTTAAAAGATGCATATACCCTCTCACATTTGCACTTGCTTCCTTTCCTTGATTACTTTTGGGAGATTATCACAATATTGCATTATTGTCTTTTCTATCATTTGATTGGCCTTTTTGGCTTAAATATTTGCCACTCACTCTGTTACTGTTAGCATGACCTCACAACATAATACCAAAGATCTCTAATCAATATATATTCATTTTTTCTTCTTGAAAACTGTCTTAAATCCTTCTATTCTCNCCACTATATCATAGGCATATATATGATATATATTATATATATCATAGACACTATATCAGAGGCATATATATGATATTTATATCATATATATATGATATATATATATATATACTGTGTATAACTCATTATATATAGGCAATTGTAACAGTACTAATTATGTTTTCCAGACATTGTCCAAAATGGTCTTACCCATAGGACGTAACAAAGCTGTGGCCTATGAATCTAACATCTGAATTACATTTGTGCTATTTTGTGTGGTATCACTTTCCACTGTTTTCCTACTCTTATATTAGTCATAACAGTACTTTAGGCCCCATTTCAGAGCTATAATACAAATGCTATAATTCTGCACTGTTTACAGATGAAAAAAGGAAAGCAAAGTAGAGTAACTTGCCTAAGACTATACAGTTAGTAAGTAAGAAGGCAGGATTTTAAACCTTAGCTCACTGTCTTTGCAGTCATTTTGCCTTACTGTCTCTTTAAATTTCTCTCATATGAGAGTTATAGGAAGTATATAGTATTTTGTTTCACAGTGATAAAGTAAATTTCAGCTTTTTCTTGAAATAGGAGATAGAATTTGATTATGTGAGAGAACCTTCCAGAATGTATCACAAAATGAANAAATACTCAGAGACAGGCTTTATGAATATTTTTAGGAAATAATGAAAACATTGGATTTACTCCATAGCAATAATAAATAGCCAGTTATCATGACATTGAAGGTTTATCCATTAGAACTCTACTAAAAAATACTGAGTTTTAAAAATATATAGGTGTTTAGATTAATTAGATTTTTTAAAAATACTGCTAATGGGGGGTTGAGATATAACTCAATAGTTAAGAGCACTGGCTGCTCTTCCAGAAGACTGGGTTTGATTCATAGCACCCACATGTAGGNTTGTACCTGTCTGTAATTCCAATCCTAGGGGATCTAGCCTCTTTTGGCCTCAGCAAGCACCAGGCACACATGTGGTGCACAGACATACATGTAAACAAAACACCCATACACATAAAATAATAAAATAATTTAACAAAAAGACATGTCTAAAAAATAAATAAAATATTGCTAGTTATATGCAATTTGTTGAGAACAGTGAGGCATTTTTAATAGGAAATACTTTATTAGTAAGGAAATTTTAAAACTTGCAGTATTTGTTGTAGGGCCTCTTCACCTTTATTTTCTTGAGTCATTTCTGTCTAGTCCAGCATATAATGAAACCTGATCCCATAAGAAGTGTTGGATGTATGTTGAATTTCTGCCAAATTGCAAAAGAAAGATGTTATTTTGTTTTTGTCAATTTTGGTCCAGCAGAGGTCTTACCATGACAGATTTGTAAACTACTGAATGTGGCTTCATTATATTCAAAAAGACAACCCACATACACAAAGTATATATATGTGTGTGTGTGTGTGTGTGTGTGTGTGTGTGTGTGTGTTTACTGTGGCTTGCATCTGGGGTCTCACACATGCTAGGAAAATGTTCCACTAGTTTACAACCCCCAGACCAAAAAGAAGAGTCCTGATTTTTAGGTAAAGCTGATTCCTTTCCCTATCTTGGGACTTAAGATATTTGAATTCTCCATTAAGTTTTATAGTTCACCATCCATACTTGAAATATACAAAAGAAAACAAATTATCTGCTAGCATATTCATTGCATCTANAGATGCAAAGGAAATGGGAAGAAATGAACTGATATCAAAGCTTAGGAACTGAGAAAGCATTGTGGCGGGGGAGTGGCCAAATCAGGATTCTGTGTGGACTCCTTTGTGTTTACTTGTGTGGATATGCTATTTTTAAATCTTATTTCTCTTTCTAGAATACAGAATTAGACACCTTTANAACTTTTTATGTAAGACTCGGGATTTGCTACTATCTGATAATTTTTTAAATGATAAAGAATAATGTTAAGATTAGATAATTAATGTTAAGTTAAATTTTACAATGGCATTTTATATAATGCCTTAAATGTTCACAAATATTTTTTTCTTTCACCCAGCTTATCCCTATTTGGGAATGAAGGAAGCTAGTCTGTATATTATACACATTTTATTTTTTCCTACAGTTAATTTAAAGGGCATCTTTTGTACAAGCTTGCAAAGTCCTGTGTTAATACTGTGTTAAACTCTATTAAAAATGCTTTCCCTTTGCTAAAATGAGTAGAAATACTAGCAAAAACTCCTAAACAAGTGTTTGCATTAGAAGGCTAAAACTAGGGGCTTCTCAATCATTTTCATCCAAAACACTGTTTGAAATCTCCCTAAGAAAATGTTTAGGTTGTAGGAGAATGTTCTGTCCGGTCCCACCCAGCTCCCACTGCTGCTCAGACCCAAGTAAACACACAGAGGCTTATATTAATTATAACTACTTGGCCATTTGCTCAGGCTTATTACTGACTAGCTCTTACACTTAAATTAACCCATTTCTATAAATCTGTGTTTTGCCACATGTTCCATGGCTTTACTGGTCTGCTGGCATGTTGTTTCTTCGGCGGCAGCCGGTGTCTCCTCTCTCAGCCTTCCTCTTCCCAGAATTCTTCTTCTCTGCTTATCTCACCTATACTTCCTGCCTGGCTTACTGGCCAATCAGCATTTTATTTATCAACCATTCAGAGCAACACATATTCACAGCGTATAGAAAGGCATCCCCATCATTAGGTTCTAATATTTTAATTTAGAAAAGATGTTTGACTTGTAATTGATTTCTCATCGGGGTGAACTAGTACTTCCTTCTCTGGGTTTATTGGTCACTTCCCTTACTTTCGAGTTTTAATTCTCCATTTCTTCCTGTTGGAACATTGAACTTCTTATTCCAGCTGTGACACAGTTTTATACGACCTTGTATAGCTTACTGGACTTAGTCACCTGAGCCTTAGACCTTTGCTGCTCACAGTAGAGGTATTTATTATTTAACATGTTGTCATTTCCAGCTTGCTGTACNCCAAGCCTGCTTATGGAGGCTTTAGTTCAGAAGCATGTACACACACACACACACACACACACAGGGTTAGACAATGAAGAGTACTAGAAAGCAAATTGAGAATGTCAGCTTTGTAATTATGAACTATACATGTGTTTTGTACTCTGCTGTGTACATTTCCCAATTTAAACAATCTGAAACAATATAGNAAGTCAAAATTAGCGTTAATTTTATCTGGCCTTACAAATTTGTCACAAATGTTTATTAACAAAAAATGAGGGTTTGGTAATGGCNCCTTCCTTCTCTTTTCAGAGTATATTTGTAACTGTTCTGAGGTTGGAAGCTTGGATGTGAAGCGCTGCAACCAGACGTCAGGGCAGTGCGAGTGTCATCCAGGTTATCAGGGTCTTCACTGTGAAACCTGCAATGAGGGCTTTTACCTGAATCACACTNTTGGTCTCTGCCTGCCATGTCACTGCAGTTCACATGGATCTCTTAGCATCCTCTGCAACAGGTAAGTAGCAGAGGGTGGAGGTAAAATCCATTGTATTTTAGTAA
>LZPO01028912.1:0-19814 GCA_001675575.1 Neotoma lepida
GCAACTGATGGTGCATAAGTAGCTAGGAAGCTAAAGGTTGGTGAACAATTTGTAGAGAACACATTTTTTAGAGTGCTGGTGACAGGGACGTCCCTTTCCTTTCAGTATGGGGCAGACAGCTTCCATATAGGGGCTCATCTCCTTCTCTTAGAAAGACAAGTTCCCAGTATCCTTACATTTGCTGTTTTCTAAATACTCGTAGCTCAAAACAGTCCTTGTACCAATATATTTCAGGGTGGGCTATAATTTGCCACACGTTAGTACTTACATTCCCTTGACTAGGGGCAGAATCTTTTGTATTCTCTTCCTTTTCTCTTCTAGTTTGCTTCTATGGTACAATGATAAAACAGTGACCCAAACCAAGACAAGGGTTTATTTGCTGACACTTCTACATGAGCGTTCAATGGCTCTTCTAGCCTAGGTTTGAAACACTTGCACAATTTTCAGAAGAACAACATAAGTCTGTCATAGCAATATTTTACTCTCTGGCTCATTTTCTCTTCTAGTTTGATTTTCATAGTTGAGATAAACACCATGACCAAAAGTAGCCTGGGGGGGGGAATGATTTATTTCACTTACATTTCGAGGTAACACTCCATCGCTGAAGGAAATCAGGGCAAGAAATGAAACAGGAACTTGGAGGCAGGAACTGAATCAGAACCATGAAGAAGGGCTGCTTACTGGCTTGCACAGGCTCAGCCTGCTTTCTTACACAACCCAGGACCACTTGCTCAGGGGTGGCACCCCTCATAGCAGGCTGTACTCCCCCGCATTAATCATTCATCAAGAGAATGTCCTACAGATTTGCTTACAGGCCAGTCTGATGGAGGCATTTTCTCAATTGAGGTTCCAACTTCCTAGATGATTCTAGTTTGTGTCAAGTTGACAAAAATTAACCAGCATATCCCTTGATAGGAAGATTTTAGCACCCTTTCCTCTAAGGTCTTTCCTTTCCCTCTCCTTTAAAAATTATATATATAACTTTTATTTTTCACCAACTGTCATTTTGCCTGGTTGTTATAGCTCAGCTCTTAAGAATCCTCCAAAAGTTTTGGTTGCTAGCCTGTGGCACTATTAAGTGATGGTGAAACCTTCAGGAGACGAGACCTAGTGGAAAGAATTCAGTTCACTTGAGGTGTGCTCTGGAACGGAATATTGGAATCCCAGCCCCACTTTCAATGCTACCTGAACACCACAAGGTATTTTATCCACTGTGTGCTCCCCATTATACCGTCTGGTCTTTCCAAAAGCTTGTGGTGCAAGCAGAACACGAACTGAAGCCTTTAGAATTAGGAATCAAAACACATCTCTCTTCCTTTTAATGTGATTCTGCTCCAGGTTGTCACAGTGACCGAAAGATGACAGTGACCAAGCCCAATACATCTTTTCAGTGCTGTAGCCAATACCTACTGTTCTGTGTCTGTGGGTTATTTCTAAAGCATTAAGTTACTCCAAATACATAACATTTACAGAGGACCTCTGCAGTATCCTAGAAAACACTATTAGTTTAATCTACATGTGTTTGAGACAGGCACGTGGAGGTCAGAGGACAAGTCTCAGGAGCCCGTTCTCTCTGGGTCACCTTGGGATCCTGGGATAGAACTCAGGTAGTAAGGACTGTGTACAATCTACTGCTGAGCCATCATGCAGGCTCATGAAAACATTCTGATATTGTTCTTTTCTCCCTGGAGCTCCTAACTGGTTTTCTTTTTGTACGCAATAAGAATTTTTACTTCTCTGGTAAAGCAGCATTGAGCTGGCTAGAAGTCTGTTCCAGGTTTCTCATTTCCCTGCTACATGACTAAATAAATTAATCACTTTGAAGTTTGCATGGAACATGAGGTCCCGTGGTCTTTTGGAAACTCAATGCTCTAGATAATCTCTAATTTAGGCATTTCTGTGAGGAGGACTTCAAAAGAAATACATTGTTCATTAGTGGAAGTCATAACACTTAGAAATCAGCTTTATGAAAACATAAAGTCCAATGTATTCCATTACATCAGGAGAGGGACAAAGTAGCATTAGCATAAAGGAAGCTTCTACACACAGATAAGAGGAGGAGGATACATACTTAAATTTTGTTGTTTAAATAATCAAACAAGTAAAATGGTAAGCTAAGAAGTTGGTTGAACAAAAAAATCCTGTAAGTATATAGAATAATTAGGATAAATATTTCTAAACTTATTAAATAGCAAAAAACAAATCTCAAAAAAAGGATATATGCCTCCTGACACTTAGATAAAATACAGTTTATGTAGGCTTAACCAATGTAGACATGTTTACAGCTTCAAACATGTACTCTCCACATGTAAGGAGTTATTCTGGGTCCCCAGAACAAAGTAAGAGAACATGGATTTGCAGTGTGGAGAAGGCGAGCATGGATGCCAGGAGTCACGATATGCTACCCCGTACAAGGTCCACAGAACAGCAATGAGCAGGCAACTCACCTCCTGGAGGGTTCCTTAGAGCAGGAATGCAACACTAAACCCAAGGACTGAAAAATAAGAATTTTCTTAGGAGACCAAGGAAAGGCTGACTGGGCATTACAAGCAGAAGGAACAGTTCAACAAAGTACGACTGTGAAGAATCAGTCATATAAACATTGTGGGAATGGCAAAGAAGTCTGGCAGCAAATAAAAACACCAGAAAGGCCTTAAATATCACACGAGGGCTTATAGGTTTTATTTAAAAATAAGTGAAAGCTTTTCACAGCAAAGCAATGGACTAATTCCATTTTTTTTCTTTAAATGTCAAGGAAAGGCTGAGGGGAGTCAGGACTTGGCAGAACACTCAATGAGGAAGTTCAGGAACCAGGGTGTGTTAGTGTGCCTCGGCTGGATGACAAACACCACAGACTCAATGGCTTGTGAAATGAAAATATATTTTCTGACAGATCTGGTAGCCAGAAGCCGAAGAGCAAGGTTCTCTTGAGGTCTCTTTCCTTAGCTTACAGCTTATTGCTGCCTTCTGTGTCCTTATATGGCTTCCTCCCCATGCTTCCTGCACATCCCGGATGTCTCTATGAGGGATCCACTCAACTGCCTAATTTTACCTAAATTACCTTTCTTAATGGCCTCTAAATAGTCATAGTCTAAGGAACTGCGGTGAGGACTTCAACATGGGAATTTTAGAAGGACACTATTCAATACATAACCTGGTAAGTGACAATAAGAACAGACAAAGGAAAGGAAAGTCAGGCAGTAAAAAGCAGCATGACTTTACGGTGAGCCTGGTATATAAGGCTGTCCTGATGGGTGGGGTAATTAGGGAGCCCCATTGACAGATCAGGTCATTTGCCATAACCAAACGAACAAAATAAAAATCAACAAAGGGAGGCTCAGTGCGCCAGTTATGGGGTTCAAGTCAACCCACTGCAATTATAGCAGTAATGTAGCTTACTGTAAGTAAAAGTCCAGAGTTTGGGGAAAAGTACTCAGCTGGAGGCCAAGAGACTGTCCACCCGAAACTGGAAAGTAGGAGCAGACGAGACTGCACCTAGTGAGTGAGGTAAGAGCGGGCGCAGAAGCCAAGGTCAACATGAAGGTTCCAGAAGCTCATCGGGTGAAGCAGAGAATCAGTCAGAACAAAGTGCTATCCACACCCAGGCACAGAAGATTCAGCTGTAGACCAGTTAACCCTTACGTCTTCTCCAGAAGATAAAAGTCTTACTTCAAGCAGAATGGTAAATACTGTTTAATGAGTTCTAATTGACATTAGCAAATTAGATTTTATTTTTCACCACCCAGAACACATTCAGAATATTCCATTATGTCACATAGCTTTCATTTTCTTTTATAAGTTTCCAAACAGTAAATGAAAAAATAGGTGAGAATAATATCATTTATCTTACAACTCTCAGTAAACTCAATTTTCTGCATTCATTATTCTTGATATTTCCATTTACGATAATACAAATTTCAAAGTCTTCTATAAAACAAGTACTATCTATATTGATAGATGTGCCCTAAATATTCCTGTGGAGGTAGCAACACTCTCAATGCATTAAGATTTGAACAATTAAACCTCTATCACATCTTAGAATACCATGGTCTTAAGCAGTTTAACAATTTTTCATGAACTCTACTTGAGTTAGACTAATAATTTTATGGACAAAATTGAAAACAAGCTGCCCATGAGAGTTTCGCTTATCCATGAAAAATACTATGACACTCTGTTCAGCCTATCAGAGGAAGACACTTGAAAGTTTCACATTATTCCAGAGACCCTAAGGCACAAGACAAGTGGTTTCTTATGTTCTTAAAAAGCAACAAAGGGAATGTCAATTCTGCAAGATTTTAATAAATTTTTATACAATAAAGAAAATTTCCACAAACATTCCCTCACAAACCTGGAAATATTGTATTTATACAGTATTATAGCAATTTTAAGTGTTAATCTATGATACAATAATGTTACTTCAGAAAACATAAAAAATATAGTTCTTTTTAATGGCCATGCTCTCATTTTTGATGAAAGCTAGACAGTTCATCCTAATGTTACTTTAAAACTTTGAAAATGCATAACACATATTCAGCCAGCTTCATAAAGCTGTTAGGGCAGAAGGCTGTTCACACAGAGTAGGCAGATGGCTCGTCATCACTTATGTCTGAATCTTCATCTACTCCTTCAATGACTGACTTCTTCCCTTTACAGCAGGAGACAATTAATCCAATCAAGAATACCTGTAAATTCAAATATGTGGTGTTACGAAAATCTGACCACCTAAGT
The DNA here is from genome assembly GCA_001675575.1 of Neotoma lepida. Taxonomy (NCBI): domain Eukaryota; kingdom Metazoa; phylum Chordata; class Mammalia; order Rodentia; family Cricetidae; genus Neotoma; species Neotoma lepida. Next base: position 4,729 of record LZPO01028912.1, read on the forward strand.
AACACACTAAAAACTGGAATCAAAGTGACAGCTCAGAGGCTAAGAGTCGTTCTTCCCGGGGCCTGAGTTCAGTCTGCAGCACCCACGCACAGCAATCTACAACTTTCCACAACGCTAGCTCCTGGAGATCTGACCCTCTTCAGGGCCCCACAGCTACCCGTACACACATGTGGCATTCACTCACATACATATAAATTACACCTTGAAAAACCTCTCAATGGCAGTACTGAGATTCAAACGGACTCCTGAGATACAGACACGCTTATACATGTAACTGTATAAAGGAAGGCCGAGTCAAGCTTGGGCTACCTATACTTACCCCAAGAAAGGCCCAGTTACCAAAATAGTATGCAGCACTGAAGAACCAGAACTTGTGGAGGAATAAGTATGTGCGGGTAACAGTACATTGATCTACAAAAGCAAAGAAATGATTATGTTAAAGTTGTTCCTTTTGTAAACCAATGACTCGTCTTGAATCTAAAGTACTGTTAACCAAAATTATTGGCTAAAACACGGATAGACAGTGAATGTTCCAGAGAGGGTGGGGTCTTCTCCCACACCTACTCTCAATCACAGCCAGCCAGGGTTAAACTGCTGACTATTATGACATATAAAAAAATGAGTATCAATATTATAACTTTGGTCCTAAAAAGTTTTATTGGCCAGTTCAATTTATTTGAAATATAGAAATAAGTACAACTTGGGAGTGCCACACATAAAACAAAGGCTCTCTCATCAGGAAAAACAATGAAAGAGTAATCAGATATGCTTAGCAGACATTGCACTTTTTAAAGAAACCCATTCTCAGGACAGCTCACACTGGAGAGGATTTTCCTGCATTCCCCATCCCCCTCAGAGCACTCTTCTGAAAAAGTAGTCGGTTCTCCTAAAGAAATACCATTATCATTGTTTACAGAGATGGCTCCTGTTGGAGTTTAGACAGAATTATAGCCTTAATAAAAAACAATTCATACTTCTCCTTCAAATAAAATGTGAAAGCAGACTGGTTACTTGATAGCTGCGGTGGATGTTACACTCACATTATCCACATAATTATATTCATTACTACCATGAAGTTACGAGACATAAACGCATATGCTGTAAGGAAAGGCTGAGGAAATATTTCAAGTTACCCAGAAAGGCATGGCAGCATGGCAGGACACAATTGTGTGAGACACTGTGTTTGCTGCTGCTCACAGGGTTTTACACCTCCCTCACTTCAGGGGGCCTTAATTCTCCAGACCAAAGCAGACTTACAAAGTAACTTCTTTTCCATCTATCAAGAAAGACAGTATGACTTCTACACACTTATATCTGAAATGGGCAAGGGCCAAACATCCTATATGCAATTAGGAGTTATTATCATATCCTACTGCTGATTAAGAAAATAAACCTTTAATTTGTATTTTATGAACTGTTTTCTCAGATTTAATAATGCTAAGTGCCACTCTTTTCTTGAAACAAAATTAAGCAGGGAGTTTTGTTGTCCATTTAATATTATTTACAGGATTTAAAATATTTTTCTAAATTTTATGGCCGACACAGTTTTCTGAAAAAGTAGAAATTAGGTTATATTTTACAAGAACACAAGACCTGTCCTAGAGAAACGTTATGTAAATATTTAAATAACCTAAATCTCATTTACTCTGACCCTTTCCACTGTATCTCAACATGCATTTCTGAACTGCCCAATACCAATCTTCTGGCAGGGAAATATGCAGTCATCAGGGACACAACCTCCTGCATCTGCCCGTGAGAATTACCAGTGAAATTTCTATCTACTGGCTCCCCACAATCCCGTCATATTTCTTCTACCCTTGTGGGAACTATGTTTGTTTAGTTTTGGACTAGGCTGATCTCATGATTCTCCCACTTCAGACTCCTGAATGCTGGGATTACAGGTGTGCACCACAGCTGGCTCTAAACACTTTCTTGCCCTCCTACCTGTAGTACTCAAGATCACAGTTTTAAACTAGGTGCACCAGAGGAGACACTAAATATGAAATTACTTCATCATTTACTCTGCTCCTACAACATTTTACTCTCTTCAATTATACAGTTATTCCATAGTAATTCACAGTAACATGATCAATCAGTTTGCTACTTTCATTAAATAAGCTTGACTATTCTAAAGTACTCACAGAGTATTCATCTGCCATCGTATTCAGTATGATGAAGTAAAATAAAATTTAGGATGGGGTTGGTCTTACTAAAAATTCAGATTGCTAAACAATATTTTCTAACTTTCTTAAATTAAGATCTGGCAGGAGTCTAAGGGTGTTAAAACAAGACCCTTGAGTGTGTCTTCAAAATGAAGCATAAATAAATGCCACTGTGGTGAATGAGAGGTTAGGCACCATAGTCTGAGAGGTTTACAATCGACTATTACTTACCCTCTTTGCTATGTGAACCATGGAGGCCGTGAATTGAAAAAAAAAAAATGGCTATCATCCTTTCTTCTCAGGATCACTACACAGACTAAGTGAGGTATATCAAAAATCCTGCACTAAGTGACAGGTGATCTCCCTTTATTTTTGTTAAGTATAATGAAATCCATGATATAGCATGAAATAACATGAAGACAATTCTCAGGAGCTGGAAAAACAGTTGTGAGGTAACCAGCTCTTCTTAACACTCTTTGTGAGTGTCCTACAGCAGTGCAGAATAATTCTCTGGCTTGATTGCATCTCTAGTTTGCACGTGTTCATTGCTTTTTCTCTGTATAGAGCTGAAACAGAACAGGCTAAGCTAAATTCAAAACTGAACACTTCAGCAACAAGAAATACCGCTGAAAAGTCAAAATCCCTTTAAATTAGTCAACTTGAATGTGTATAAATGTAGCCAGCTATGGGCTGGAACTTAGGAAAATTTGTTTAAAATTGTAATGATTATTCTTCATAGTCAACTAGACTGGATTTGGAATCTTCCAGGAGACAACCTCTGGATGTGTCTGGGAGTTTGTTTCCAGAGCGAAGGAAGGAGAGGGCTAACTGAAGGCGGAAGGAGAGGGCTAACTGAAGGTGGGCATCACCATCGCCTGGGCTGGTCCCAGACTAAAGAAGGAAAACAGGAGCGAGCAAGATGAGCACTGCATTTTTCTCTGTTTCCTGACTGTGGACAAAAATGTAAGCAGCCAGCATACTTCACCACCAGGATGGAAGGCAACTCTTCTCAAACCTAAGCCCAAACAGATCCTCCCTTACATAGCCTTTGTCATTGCAATGAGAAACATAACTAATATAAAATTATTTAAAAGCAAGGACAGTATCTTCTCTGGCTAAGTATTACATGAGCCTTATGTACAAGTATAAAACTATCTGGAAAATGTCACTCAAAAGTCTCAACATGAATAGCAGACTAACAAAGAAGAAGTTCTATTCATTTCCACACTAAAGGACACTTAGGGAGTTGAAACTTGACTGAATTAGAAATCTCAAGGCCAGAAGAGGGATTACAGGACAGCAGCTGAGCTGGCAGAAGCAAGTGCAAGTGAAATCAAATCATTCTTCCCCAGAGGCCTAATAATCCACTCAGTGACATTTGAAACTAGCTTAGACCGGATTACTTGGCCCACCACCAAAACTGTATCTTCACTATTTTCCCAACCACATTGTTTACATGCTCTCCATTTTTAAAGGTGTGCCTTTGAGGCAAGCCTTCTAAAATTAAGGTAAAAATATTCTCAGTGTTTGGCTTTGTTGCTAAAAAATGAAGTTCTCTAAAAATCCATCCACAAGCATGCAACAGCATTTGTTATCTTTATGTGCCTGCTATGTTTAGTTTATTTACATAGAGTGGCATGTACTCAGAGAATAATGCTTGTAAATTAGCTCCTTGCTCACATTTCATCCCAAGGGATGATTCCCCATTGAAGAAAGGGAGGGAGATCCTTGTTTACCATCTGCCAATGACCAGCTGCTCACCTGAATCAGACATCTTGCACATCTCTAGCTCTTTAAGTTTTCTGAGGATATGACAGTAAAACAATTTAACTTTCTTTGACCTTCAAATCAATTTAAGGATGGAGAGATGGCTCAGTGGGTAAAGCCCATGCTGTTCAGGTGTGAGGACCTGAGTTTGGGGCCCCATACTCTGTTTAAAGTAGGAAGCAATAGCATGCATTTGTAACTTCAGCACTCTTAGGGTCAGATGGGAGGCAGTGATATGAGTTTTGTGATACTCATAGGCCAGCCAACCTGAGTCACACTGCTGTGACTAAGAGACCCTGTCTCAAATCTCAAACTAGTGGAAGGTGAAGGGCAACACTGAGGTTGTCTACTATCTAGACACACACACACACACACACACACTCAAAAGAGAGGAAACAAATACACACATATGCATAAGCACAAGCTCAGGTGCATGCATGTGCACACACACACACACACACACACACACGAAAGAGGGAGAGGGAGAGAGAGGGACACTGAGTTGCTGAATGACCATTGAGGGGTTGTGTTTTAGAATCAGAGGCATTCAGGAAGCTGTGACTGTTGTGATGGAATATGACACATAAAGTTCCAACTACACCAAAGACTAAATGTTTATCATGAGAACTTAAAATGTATTTTTCTTTCTGATGAGAAAGGGCACTACGGGCATATGAGTAAAATGAGAAGACCTTTAAGTCCCATGTTTGCTACCATCTTCCATTGCTTCTCACAAGCCATCAAAGAAAAACTAACAGCAAATAGACCTAGACCATTGTGTGTCTCACAGAGCAGGCTTTATTTTATCTAATAATTTGAATATTATACATTTGTCTGTTTTTAGACCACTTGCTAAGTCATTTCTAATGTATGTTGACTGCCACTAAAATAGCTCTCATTAATAACTGTAATAACACTTTTTATCTTAAATGCACTTTTAATAAGCAGTGTCAACATACTGCACAGCTAAGAGCATTTCCAGGGTTTCTGGGTAAGAGCAAGTGTAATCATAATTGAGCCATCATGTTAAACCATCACCCAAAACTAACTTTAAATATTTAGAATCTGTAATTATTTATCAAATGATTTTACTATCAAAAATATAATTACTTATTAAATGGTTTACACAAGAAAATACCACATGTGAAGTATGGCCTAGCGCAGGGGAGAAGAGAGAGGGCCACTAAGGGAGGAGATGCACACACATGGAAAGCACAGCTATAGGGATGCTAAGCAGGGACCAGTGGAGGGGTTTAGGAAATCCCAGTTAACCCACCGTTCTATCTTCAGGTATCTTTATAATACATGTGAAACACAGACATCTAAAGTGACTTGAGAAACAGTATAAAACCAGATAAGCAAGAAGTCAGGAAAAAAAAAAGAAGCAATAAAGAGCAAAGTTGTACTAATTAACTTAAAGTTGAACAAATCCCACACAGCTGAATCAACATTTCATTAAATCTCACTGAAAAAGCTAGGTACAGGGAAAGAAAAATGTTGATCATTGAAGATGATGGAAAGTCTGAAGGAAGGAAATAGTTTTATTACATTTTAGGACTATATGAATCAGACCGGGCTAATAGAAGATAGAATTTGTCAGATATTCTATACTGAAGAGTTAAGTTTTATAGTGACCATTTTTAAGAATATAATTTGTGTTGAGAGCTGATTATATTTAAGAAGGTTTAAGCTAAGCATGGTGGTCACACCTGTAATCCTAGCACTGGGGAGTGGAGGCAGGAGGGTCTCTTACATAGGGAGTGGGAGGACAGCCTATGCTACTTGGAACCATCTCAGAAAAGGAGGTGGCAGATGGAGAGGTTGTTTAAAACATTTACAAGGTGCCAAAATATATGTATTGCTCCTCTAAGCAAGAATGCTACCAATTTCACTTATATCACCAGTTGACCATATAAAACTTGACATGTTACATTCACATAAACATAGCGTCTCATTAGAGCTGATCACAGGTAGCAAACAGGTTAACAGCTTTTTTTTTGCTTTCTTCCATATCTATAAGACAATATTCTAACATATGTATCATACTAAAACTACACAAATACTTCTGGTCATGAGGAAAACCTAGTAAGTTATTGTGCAGTACCCAACTGTGGCTTTTAGAAGCTATTAAGTTATACAATTAGTTACAATAATAAGATTATATTATATTATTAAGTATAATAATAAGTCACACTATTAATTCTCTATCTATAAAGGAAGACCCCCAATCTACAAGTTGACCAGGCTCAGTAATAACTTTAGTATGTGCCAACAGGTTGTTAGAATATTTTACATACTGTCAAAAACAACGCAAAACTTTCAGCAAATGTTATAATTAGGACTCAAGCTAACAGTAGTTACTCCTACAATCTCACTATTCTAGAGGCTCAAGCAGGATGACGGTGAGTTTGAGGCTATCCTGGGCCACATAGAGAATCTAAGGCCAGCCGGGGCTATGTAGCAAGACCCTGTCTCAAAACAAAATAAAAATTTAAAGCCACCCTCTGCCCCCACCCCAACAACAACAAAACCAAATTTTAATGTGTGTGTATCATCCCTGGTATGTTTGCATCTGTCATCATTTAGACCCCTCAGCAAATCCCATTGTCTCTACATTTAAAATATATCTAGATTCTGACCACTTGTTGACATTGTCACTAGGACCGTAAGTGCTTCCTGGATTACTGTAAACAACCTGGCAACTCACCTTTGTCTTTGGTTCATCAGCCTCTACAGGGGTCAGTATACGGTTCAGGCTACGGGATATGCGGCAGTCAGGGTCTCTACCTGTTTCTGTGTTTAGGGAACACAGCTAGATGTTGCTATGCCTGGGCTGTTCTGACAACACTAAGGCAAAGCTGAACGGTGAGAGCGGAGTATGTTCCACAAAACCTAAAGGATTACCATGACCTGGCCCTTTGCAGAAAATCTGCCAGGTTCCAGTCTATCTGAAACACAGCTGTTAGAGTGATCCCTTAAGAACTTAAGTCATATTATACTATTCTGCTCACAATCTTCTAAATATTTTCCTCTGAAAATAAAAGCTGAAGACCTTAAAACTATCCGTTTGCTGTTCCTATCCCTAGAATTCTCTTCTGCAGTCTCTTTGCTTATTCCTTATCTCAATGTGTTTTCAAANGTCATCAGTAACAACTCCTTCCCATCATACCCAACATCTGATCCATCTCTCCCGAGGACCAGCACTGGTCTCCATGGTTCTCACACCCTATTTACTTAAATACTTGTGCCCTCCTTCTACTGAAAGGAAGTAGGGCAAGGACAAGAATACTGACTATTCACTACAAGACCCCAGCATTAACAACATTGACCTGTAACATCACGTTATCTGTTAAATGAAAATGCACAGGAATGCTAAATAACCAGAACAAGAGATCATGTAGAATACTCAAAAGGAAAACACTTAGGAGTGTGGTTCTCAGCACTACTGAAGATGAAATGATGTTATCTTCCTACACACTTAAGTTGCAACACGTGCACTATTTAATGTTACATCCTTTAAGTAAATACTGGGGTTGACCTATTTTCACTTTACAGACTAAATCTGACTATTTTTTTTAAAATATTCTAATCATCACCTCTAAATGTGTAGATTATTGGACAAAAGGACCATATATCCTTTTAAAAATAATAATGACAACAAAAAACAACGCCTCATACCCTTGAGTCCAAGGGACTGGGTGAGTTCTAATTTCCTGAAGAGGATCATCTTGTTATAAAAGCTCAAGAAGCTAAAATGTGTTGTCTGCACTTAATACGAGGCAAGAGGGGTTAAGCTGATGGTTCACGTTCAAACCTGACCTTCAAATCAGGACATTAGTTTTTAGGGTTTAAGTTCTAAAGAAACCTACTGCCATACCAAGCCCTGTAAAATGGACCTTGCTTAAAATAATCCTTAACATCAAATGCCAAGTATCAACTCTTCTAATTGCATTTGCTTCTAAAGGAATTAAATATGTAACTACATTTAATGTCTGAGAAGAACTTTTTTTAATTTTTAAATCGTACAAATCCACAAGACAATGGATCTGCTTAAGCAGTATTGTTTAGGTGTTGAGATTTCAAAATAAAATTCCTTGAAACTTCAGATATTCAGAATGTCTAAGTATTTACTGTTGAGGAAAAGATGGTAAAAGGAATTTAACAACACAACCTTCAGTACATCTTTCTCAGCTGTCCATTTTTCAATAAATGCAAAGGAGCAATCTTCCCTAATATAACTTCCTATTTGGCAGATGTTTCACTGATTTTACCCTTAAAAATGTTCACTGGTGTTTCTTTTTCCTTTAATTGTAAGTAACAAGAAGTATTTAGCTTAAGAGGTACAAAGTAAATATTCAACTCTTGCAGAAGGTAAAACTAGAATTTTATACTTTGCTAATGTGTAGAAGTATTGACAAGTCAGAGTATTTAAGTATGTCTGTACTCTTCCACCTACCATTGTATGGTGCTTGCTTTCTGTGTGAAGGCATGAAAAGCCACAGTACTGCATTTCATGCACTGCTGTTGTAGGTTCTCAATGATGAGTTGCTTTTGTTGTTGTGATGTTTCTTAGCTAATGCTGGTTGGTGGGACTTGGAAACTCGTTATTGGAAAAGAGATAAAATATGAATATATAGTGTGTAATCAAACCCAAAATGATACCCAGAAATGCCAACTTTCAGTTTCCAATCTTGGTCTACCCTTGGTACATTTTTTAAAACAGCAGCCCTCGAGGATACAGACTGGTTCTTCTCCTATTTCCCCAACAGGAAATATTAGGCACACTTCATATTTCAGCATTTTGCCGCTGTTGATTATTTGTTTTTGTTTTTCTGAGACAGGGTCTCAATGTAGCTCTGGCTGTCCTGGAACTCACTGTGTAGACCAGGCTGGTCTCAAACTCACAGAGATCCGCCTGCCCCGGCCTCCAAAGTGCTGGGATTAAAGGCATACACCACTACACCCAGCTACATTTCAGCATTTTTAAAGTAGGGTATTGTCTATGTAACTATAGTACAGGTACAAAAGCCTAGAAATCTACCACTGATAGGACATGTTCAGTTTTGTGTATTTTCCACCTGTCCCTTACTCAGTAATCTCCTTTAGGACTTTCATCTCCACTGTAGGGTCTAATTCAGGACCATGTACCACACTTNAGCATACCCCTTTTAAGTTCTCACTTTGTAACAATTTCTCCCGTTACCTTGTATGACACTGGCATTTTGAAGCACCAGGCTAATTACTGCAGTTTGCTCTTCAGTCTGGCTTTGTCTGATATTAATCCATTGAGTCCTGTTACCCAGTGTTGTGAGGCTGTCATTTCATGAGGTGCACACAGCACATTTGCTCCTCAGCGATGCTGACTTTGATTGCCTGATGGAGATTTTATCCAGTTCCTCTGAGGAACTATTATTTTCTTCTTCCTTACAACTCACTCAATGTTGCTTTCATCTTTCTACACTGGGTTTAATTTCAGTCACTCCTGTTATATATATCTCTAAATATTTGATTAGGGTCATTTATAAATCTGCTAGGGATTTATTTACTCACTTTTAGCTTGTTGCCTGCTGGTAGTTTGAGCTTGTTTTATTCTTTCCCTCCAGTTAGTCTCTCTATTATGTGTCGATAATTCCAACATTAAGTCTGTGTAAGTCTTTCTCTATACTCACTTTCCTAGAGCCTCTCATTAGCACTGTCTTTCCTGGGGCTTCCAGATTGTGTCCAGTTGACAGCGAACACTAACTAACACACACAGAGAATTAAGAATACATTCATTTTTGAAAAAACAAAAACAAAAACAAAAACAAAAACCTTGACAAGAATTGGTTAAATAGCAAGCTCCTAAGTGTCTTTTAGTATGAATCTGTATTAAAAATTAGATTGCCATACAATTATTAAGAGTACTTCAAAGCTACATTACGATAGGGAATTTCCTTCATTTTACAATTTCTTTCCTTTATTCTCTAGTACCATAGCTTAGTATATTCTATGAAAACTGCATTCTCAAAGGCTCAAGGCTTTCTCATCACTAAGAACTTTGCTTCAAGCATCTACACCACTGACCACTGCACATGGCATTTTCTTAGGTACTAAAATGCTAGTCTTCTGTTTCCTCTCTCATTTTCCAACCCGTGTCTCTCTAATGACCTAGGTTTAGCTTGTCTGTTTCTGTTAGTCTCTTTATATTGTCTGTGACTTCCATAACATCATTGCTTGGAATGAGCATTTTATTTTTTTTAGAAAGTAATAACAAAACTTTATTTTTAAAATTTAAAGGACAAATGATGTAATACTATTAGATTTCCTCTCTCAATGAAACACAAAAATATTAAATGTAGAGGCAAAAACAAGACTTGGAATCTAGTCCTCAGATTAAAGCTGAAGGCTCACCCTGTCTGCCCAGCTCTTCAAGCCTTCTCTCTCAGAATCCAGTCTGCATCTGCCACAAGGAAGAGGCGATTGTTCAGGTGGCATTTCTAGATGTTTTCTTCATATTATAACTTATACTCTTAGAATTGTTTATAATTTGTGTGGCTCTTTATGGCTTTTTTCCCATTTTTATGATTTCCATGCAAAAAATTTATGAATAGGGATAAATTCCCTAACCCTAACCTATGTAGTAGCTTAGATACATGGTTTCAGGGCCACAGGCCACCTTGTATCTGCTGGCAGAGAAAATGACTTGGCAAACAGATTTTATCTATGCAGCCTGGATTTTTGAATCATCCCTGGATGATAGGCTTATTCACTACAAAACATAGCAATCAACTCTTTCTACAGTACGATATCGATGCACAACTACTCTAGCAACTTCTTTTAATATTAGTATTAGTCATGTAAATACTTCTCATTTTTCCTTTTCTATCTCCTATATATATAATCATTTTTTAAAGTTTTGTCTATTTGGCTATTTAATAACTCATCTAGTTGGGATGGCATATCAATTTATATTTTAGTATTTAAGTGTATAACCCTACAGATTATATGATTTCTTTTAAGGCTCTACTCCGTTATGTGAGCAAATATACTAAACAGAATGAACACACAAAAATGAGGTCTGCTTTACAGAGATGATTACATGTTTAGCTACTCTAACATCGAAACAAGACAATGAATTTACTTCAAGAAAGCTTCAAATAATTGAATGTGACAGCAGAATAAGATTTTGTGTTTAGGGATTTCTTATATTAACATCTGGGAACATAGTATTCTCTAAACCTGAACTTGCACCTTGCTTTCCATCTTAAATTTGACCCTAAAGGTCACATGCTCCCAATCAACCCAATTACTGTTTGAAGTCAATCATATCAGTTCTGTTGACTGATTCAAGAAAAGCACAGATTGATAATTTCTTCTCTTTCCCTATACATACTTATCTCCATCATTAGTTTATTTTCAGACATATTCTTCTGGTCCCTTTCATGAACTATCAGAAACTTCTGCCACTTTCTTCCACTGTTTACTTCATGGTCCAATAAATCCTGGTGGACAGTTTGAACTTACACTTACTACATGGAGAACTGAGATAATCAGATATTAATGGTACCTCCTGCTAACCCTCAGATCACAGTAGGACTTATCCAGCACTGTAATCTAGAAAAAGTGGTAGCCACATTCTTTTTCAAGTGTTCGGTCTTGAATGTCTTTAGTGTCATATCCTCCAGAACTGGGTGATACACGACCATCATTCATCCTTTCTAACATTTTTCTTCAACTTCTTTTTTCCTAGTTCTATCCCATTAACTCCTAAAGCCCCTTGTAATCTAGAGAAAAACCCTTCATTCTGCATACATGCCTTTTCTAGTTTTTGTCTATTTCTCTTCCAGTCTCTACCATGAATTTCAGAAATGACTTAGGTAAATATCTTCCTCACTTCATATTCCTTTTTACTCAGCTAATTTTATGACCATCGTTAAAATGTTCCCTGCTTTTTATCCCTCTCTGTATTCAGTTTACCTGCTCTCCTCTGGAAAATGATGCTTTTGAGTTCGAGTCTTCATTCCGTTGTCATCCCCTCCCTTCAGTTCTTAGCATACAAGTCCAAATGTCACGAGCTCTCCAAATGTCCCTTAAGATATCTCCAATCACCTCAACACCCCTTACCCCTCTCTCTAACCTTACCAATGTCTTTCATCTTACACTTTACAGTTTCAATTTTTCCATCTGTCTTGGATCACTCTAGAATCCTTCCTTCTCTAATTTACTTCCATGCTGATCTCAAATCCCTTTTCTACATAACTATCAGATTCAACTTTTAGAAAATAAATTATGAAATAACATCTATGTCCTTACTTAAAACTTTTTTTTTTGTCACTCTCACAGACCTTTTAGGATCTCATTCTTAATTCTGTAATTTCCTTCAATCATCATTCCAACACTCATCCTCATAAACAAAAAAATGAAATGTTAGACTAACAATGTTTTAAACTCTTGAGCACACAACTGTGTAACTTCACAATCATTGTCTGCATGCTTTGCTCTTTGGCAGGAGACAGCTTGACCTTGATGCACATACTACATACATTCTTCTGTAACCTTGAAATGCTGCTTCAGTATCTCTGGTCCAGAACTTCTCTTTGGTTATCATTCTCCCAGTCTCCATTAGGCAGAGTTAACCACACCTTTCTATAGGTTACCTTATTAAGTTCTCACAAATTATAAATCCTAAGACAGTTTGACAATAGCTGCTTTACCTTCAGGGGCATCTGCATCACATCTTTTTGGCACAGAAAGGGTTGAATTGCCTTTATGGATATCAGAAGTTATATTGCTCTGAAAGATGAAAATATGATTAAAATAAAAATATTGCAGTCATGAATATATTTGGATTAAAGTAATTATATTGAAAACTCATATTCTTTCTACTAATGACATCTTATATTCTAAAATATTAATTTAATATAAATTATAAGACAAGAAGTTATGATAAATTCAATATTAAAGTGCTTTTGCAACACTAATTTAGGTCTTATACTAAACAATAGGACTCTTTTCAGAAGTAGCAAGATATCAAAAATGAAGAAGGCAAAAGCCTGGAGTCTTGGCCTTAGACCGTGGATTCCATTGAAATTGCAGCAGTTGGGAGTCTGATGCAGAATGATTGTGAAAAAAGAACCCTAATCAAAAAGCATCCTTCCCTACTACACAAAAAGAAGCAGAAAAATGGACGGTGGGGAGAAAAGTGGAAAGGAAGGAAAGAAAAAGGAAATAGGGAAAAATATCTTTTCTCAATACAAAAGAATAACCTTCATTTCCAGAAGAACATACTGAGTATTAGCTAGTAAAGCAGGTAAGTGATGAGGCAGGAGAATGGCAGGGTCTGCACAGTGACAGACTCGTTGTATATGATCTAATGATCTAGCCTGGTGTTCCCAGACTCATGTACCACATGATCGAACTTAAGTGCTCCATCTACATTATTAATCATTTAATATTCTCTTTGAAGTATCTTCTTTTTAATACTTTACAAAACTAGAGATGTTATTGATGCAAGAACTGATGTGCATTTATTTATTTCATGTAAAAATAAACAAGGAAATGGAGGAAGTACAAGAGATGAGATGGGGAGGACAGATGGACCCCATTAAAGCAATTGGTAACACATGGATACAATGCACATTGTTAGGAAGTACTGCAAGATGGCTTTAGGAAAAAGAAATAAACTAAACGTGGTGTTCTAAATGAGAAAGTCCCCTTCCCCCAGTCCTGAGTATTTGAACACCTGGTCCTTGGCTGGTGCTCCACTACGGAGAGGTTTAAGAGGTGTGGCCTTGCCTGAGGAAGTACATCACTCAGGGTGCAGGGAGGAGGGGTTTGAGAGTAAAAAGGCTTCCAGTTACTCTGTTTTGTGCTTGTAGTTCAACTGTGAGCTCTCAGCATCCTGCTCCAGGAGCCTCAAGGCCTGCTGCTGCCTACTCCTTGCCATTCTACACTAATCCTCCGGAACCATAGGCTAAAATAAACTCTCTCTTTTATACACTGCCTTGGTCATGGTGTTTTATCACAGCAACAGAAAAGTAAATAATATACTAGACAAATGTTGACTCCAATATGGCAAAATATTTTAAAGTGTCAAAAATCCAAACTTGCTATATTCAATTAAACCTAAAAAGCATTGTTGGTTTTTATTAGTCAACCATATCAAGAAAACAGAAAAATAGCACCAAGGAACCCATCGTGTTTAAAAGAAGCCCAATTATCCACAGATAAAATATTCAGGAAACCTCTCTCATTGAGTTATAGTAGCAACACACAAACATGATGTACTCTCCGGAACTTTTGGAAACACGTTATTAGAATCACTTAAAAGTACTATGTTTGTAGAAGCATTAGGAGTATTAGTTAATAAAGTGCTGAGGAAAAGCATAGTAGCTAGTGTCACAGGATCCATTTAATGTATATTTATAATTAAATTATTATTTTAAAAAGTATGAAATAAATATAATGTTTACAAATATTGAAAAAACAGTTCTGTCAATAATAAACTTAATAATTAATTAATAGAATTTGCTTTTAAATGTCTCTAAATTTGTTTTCTTGAGTTTATTTTTATTTTTTTTTAGTTTTTATCAGTGTTTCTAAAATACAGAAATTACAGAATTTTAAATACTGCACTTACCTCTATTACGTAATTTTGGCTTCCATACATAACGTACTGAGGAGCAAGACTATAGATCATGTAGCTAGTATGAAGGACAATTAGCAGAAGTATCATGCATAGAAACAAGAGTGCCTGAGGTCTGGTTCGCCCTCTTCTGATCTTATATAACTGGGGAAAAGAGAAAACAAACGGTGACAAAGTTTCACCAAGGTTATTTTGAAGCTTGAAATCAGGCTATTATATTATGCGGACACACTGATACAGTCCCAGTGTTCTGAAGTAAACACTAGTAACTTAAGAACAAAAAAGGCCATTTTTTTCCCTAAAAACTTTTAGTGTTAACCTTATGTGTACTTGACAATAATGTCAGAGAACCTATGTCCAAAGCATCTTATTAAAATATTTCAGAAAATAATAATAAAATAAGCATGGTTCATTAGTGATCACGAGCTTATTTATACATCACTGGCTTCCAGGCAGGGTTTCTGAGCTTCTTCTGTAGTCCCTTTCAGCTTGTTTCTAGAACTAACAACTTGAACTGCCTCATGTTCTATCTA
>LZPO01028913.1:5927-19798 GCA_001675575.1 Neotoma lepida
TTGCATTCAAGTTCCTTGGGGCAGGAGATCACATTTGTGTTCAAGATTCTAATGACTTGTTGATTAGTTCTTGATTATAGATTTACAAGTTACAGATCCAGAAGATTAGTTTGAGCTATCTATCAGCAGCTTCTACATCTTAGTTAGCATCCTTGTGACTATGAGGTGAATCCTCTGGAAGTGATAACTGAGGAATTCATGAACAGANCACTAGTGTATACTAGCCTGAAAGTTAAAAGTGGATACATTTTGCCTACTCAATGTCCCCACCAATGTCTTTGGTAAGCTGATTAGTTTATTCTTGTCTTTTGTTTTGTGACTACAAAATTTCATATAACCATTCCAGTGTGCCACATGTCACTTTAGAAATTCTGGGCCATTTTTCACAGATGGACCATAGTCCAAATACCTGACCCTGACAAACTATTCCCTCTAGAGCTAGGTGTGTTTTGGGCTGGCAGAATTTGTTTTGTTTTGATTTATTTTTTTTCTCAAAAAGCATGAAAGCATTTATTTTGTTGAAAGCGTGCAAACTGATTAAATCTCAAAGATGTACTATGCAATTCATATTTCACACATATAAGATTGTTGAAAGGCAAGTGGTAACAAATGTAAAAGTCTTGCTTGCATACTTGAAAATCAGGTATATGTCATTCAANTTGTTTAGCTACTTATTTATTTAATTATTTGATTCAGTGTCTTGTTAGTCATATTAATCCCTCTAAGCCTCCAAGTAGCTTGGACTGTAGACAAGCACCATCGTATATGGCTATTCTTTTGAAATTTTAATTTTCTCTGATAAGTATTATACAATCCCCTGGTAGTGGATAGCTGCATGGATGCAATAAGCCAAATCAAACCAAATTAAAGTCCAGATTTTAATCTGAGTAAAGCATTCCCGGGGGATTTCAGGGGAAGGAGGAAACCATGAGGCTGCTCCCAAGGAGGGACCTTAAATACCCTGTAGATGGTCTTTGAGCAGCTCTAGCAGAGGGGCTACTGTTTGGCAGGCTTTCTTTGGGTGGGGTCTGGAGTGGGACCGGAGAGGAGATTTCCAACATTCTGCATATGTCAATCATATATATATATATAAATGTGTCTCTACTGGCCTGCTATGTACTTCTTCTTTCCACACACTTCTTTGATTCCTAGGGCCTCTATATTGGATGGTGGTGTTTTGAAACTGGAGCTCACTTGGTATCCTGTAACCTAGAATAGCCTTGAACTCACGGAAATCCTCCTGCCTGAGCTTTCTGTTGTTGTACCCATTTCTCAAAACCCCCAGAGACCACCAAGGAGCAGGTTTCCAATGCAAGCAAGCACATAAGGATCCTTCATTGTCACATTCGAACCTGGGCCAAGGCCAGGCAGAATAAATGCAGCAGCGGTGGGCCCAGGGGTAGGGAGTTTTTATAGGGGAAAACCGCAAGCCAGGAATTACATGCTTTGGAAACTTGGGACTGGGTAGAAGGGATATGGGGCAAGGTGATTTTTTAAAATTTTGGTCTAGACTTTGGCATGAAAACATATTTGAAACCATTAGATTAGACTTTTTGGTGGGAACCACAACTTGCTGAGTGGGATTATCTGTGCTGTTCAGCAGGATTATCTAGATAATCTTCAAGGGCCATAAACCACAGACAGAATGTCTACAGGAGCATACTTACTGCTCTGTATCTGTTCGAGTTGTCATGGCACATTCCTGAGGTCCTTCCTGGAACTGAGTACAGCAGGTGGTGGCCCTTCCATAAGATAGAGTCTGTATTACCTTCATGCTGTGTACTGGGATTCTTTGCATGAGGTACTACATACAGCTGAGGATTGACTTTAGAACTTACTTACAAAAGGAGAATCATTTGTGTTTGGAATATATTTTTAAAATTTTTTATTAAATTTATTTATTTTTTTAAGGGTGGGGAGCTTTCCTGCCATGGTGAACTATGAGATTTTAAAGAACAACTTAATGAAATCCTTTTCCAACTTCTACCACATGAGCCTGAGGAACCAAACTCATACCCTCAGGTTTGCCTTCAAGTGTCTTTAGTCAATGATACCTCTTAACATCCATGGAACCTCTTTGTTTTATTGTTTATAAAACCGGAGAATTATGCTGCTTTCTCACCTTCATTCCTGCTTTATATAAAATATCAAGAAATATGAAATCACAATAAAAAGTAAATTTTCAGAATTTAGGCAGCGAACAACAACATAATCAACTATTTGGTATTAGGAAGAGAAATTGTATCTATAATATTAATTTTAAGTTCTTATACCTGTTCAAAGTATTTATTCACTATTTGTTCACCTTTGTTGCTTTCTTTGAAATCGGTATCAACCTCTGATTCTAACTCCTTATGTTTTAAATGACTGTGTTAGGATCTCTACAAGATATCTAAGGGAAGAATTGCTCACTGACCTCTTTAGTATCTCTACTTTAGAATAAAAAGTTTGTTAATATGAGACTTCATTCTCAGTGTCAAAGTAAAAGTGTAATATTAGTTACATAAAGTCCTTGTTGAAATATAAGCGGCGTGGACCACTTGGCAACCATTGCTGCATGACAAAGTTCCAGCATTTCAGCTTGGTGGATTTAATTCTCCAGCACCCTTTTACTTTCATTTTTAATTATTCTCACTATGTTTTATGGGAGCTCCCTTATGCATTTTCCTTTGGGAAATTCTGTGTGGACTTCAGTGGAGGATGAGGATGTATACAAAGGCAGGCGCTTTAAACAAAATAATTCTTTGGAAAAAATGCCCAACACTATAAAACCATATAGCACGCTAAACCTTCCTACTCCCACACAAGTTAACACTAAGCTGCTAGAAAATTTAGATAAGTAATATATGCTCAATAAAGAAGGTATATTTTGTTGGTCTTAATGCAGCAGCGCGATGTTAGCGGAGCTGTTTATCATGCGAGAAAAGCCACGAGGTACAACGGAACCCATTATTAAGAGTTTATTAGGGCCCGGCGGTGGTGGCGCACGCCTTTGATCCCAGCACTACGGAGGCAGAGGCAGGCGGATCTCTGTGAGTTCGAGGCCAGCCGGGCTACCAAGTGAGTTCCAGGAAAGGCGCAAAGCTACACAGAGATCTCTTATACACATCTAGATGTGTATAAGAGACAGGAATAGGAAGAGGAAGAGGAGGAGTCTGTGATCCGATTCTTGAGGATTCCCCGGCGCATGCACAATATGGACTTATGGAGCTACACCACGTATGCGCATGGATTGCATGATCACACTGACTACGTGTGTATTACGTGATCATACAGCACATGGATTACATGGGACATAGGGCCCCTTGCTTGGCTACTGAATTGCGCATGTGCAGTCACTTAGCTGGGGGAGTGGCCAGGAATTCCAGCGTATTTGATAAGCAAGAATTATAAATTCAGGTTCACAGCAATATTTGTCTAGTCATGTCTTTACTCACTTTAAGCCTTAGCTAATTATATAAACTAAGCCATACCAAAAACTGCAAAATTCTATAATGGAGTGTCTGGTCCTGCAAGAAAGTCATTTTCCCAAGGTCAGGCAATTAAANGAAAGCCCCCATTTACTCAGGGGCTTGTAGAAAGTGCCCGCTNGCTACAAAGGGAGTCATTCTCCTTATCTGTGGAAAGAGGAACTTGTGGTCCTTACATTAACATATGATTGTGGTGCCTATTAGCTTGTCAAGGTTCCTCAATCCCTGCTCACAAGGCCTCTTCCTCCCATTAAATCTTTTGTGCAATTATATAGNATAAAAGGTGCAGCCTTTTTCAGTGTACAGACAGCCATTCTGATTAACCCTCAGATTGTGTCAGTCTCCTTCCTTAGCCAAATCCACACCTCTTCTTTGGGACCTGAACCCTCTGGGGCTGGACTCTTGTCATATAATNTCATGAGTTATCTAGTGGTTATTAGAACCCCTGTCGCTTTTATTTTTATTTACTTCTAACAGCAAATCATTGATCACTAAACTCAGTTTTGGAAGTTTAAAAGAGGCACAACAGTGTTTGTGACTTTTAATCTTATGAAGTTTTTGAAAATTCAGCAATACACAATCTTTGACCCAATGACTCTTAACTAATCAAGACTGGTACAGATTTGTCATCAATAAATAAGCCAACAACCTATTATATTTTATTCATCAGAGTAACTCATTAAAAATAGTTGATATTTGCTAATTAACACCATATATTAATTGTACAAGCTTGTTAATTACTTGGTGACTTTAAAAATACTCCTTTCCACAAAACTTAGAATTTTGTCTTTTATCTCTATTTTTTTAGGAAACACTCCCTGATATTGGAATTCTCATAACTATCCTGCAATTTTTTTTTTTTTTTAGTGTGTGAGAGCCAAAGTAACATTTTAAGTTTCAATTACTATGCCTAAGAGATCCATGAAGCAAAAATGCTTGTGATCTGCAAGCCCTGTGCTCAAGGACAGATAGTTCCTGAATAATGCTGGAGGCTGTTATTTATGAGAGATGACAAGCCACATTTTCACTCTCCTAAACAAGTTTGCATGACCCATCTGCACTGGATGTTCTTGATCACACGTGGACAGGAGGTACCTGGGCAGGATATATGCCAGGATGTACTCTTGTCTCTGGTTGAATCCAGGCAGGAGGTANGCAGGCAGGAAGTAAATCAGGATGTATGATTGTNCCTGATTGGACCTCATGGGAAATGCAGTGAATTATGGGTTTCGCCTTTTTAAGCCCCTGCAAAATGTGACTTGGGGCCATCTTCTGGGAAACCAGAGATGGACATGGTGAGTGTTAATTAAAACTTGCTTCGAATTTGACTTTAAACTGTGGTAGTGGTCTTATTCTTGACCAGTGGAATTAACAATGTCATTAACTAGTTCTTGCTCTCCCCCTTTAATAGAAGAAATGCAAAACTCAGCATTCAAAATGAAAATGCCCAATTTTGTAAATGTCCATTAATTTCCTGTCAGTAAATATACAGCTATTCTCATGAACAATCTCAGAACAATCCAGAGATGACGAGTCTCCCAGAAAATAAAGGGCTTTGAGAGATCTTAGGAAAAACCTGGTAATAGGTTTTCTGTAGCCTGATAACCATTTCCCCACCGACACAATAAGCCAGATCAAGCTGAATTGAAAAAGTAAAAGAACAGGTTAATTTGAGAAAAGCAACTCCTGGGTGAATTCTTTAGCCGTAGGATCAAGCCCGAGAAGTCACAAGCCCAAACTGAAGGTTATATACCCTGTTGGCAAGGGGTATGATGTGTCCATGACAAACTGGGTTTGTGCCCAAGTATGGTCAAAAACTGAACACTTTAGACGGGGACTTGGGCCACTGGCAACTTCAGAGGAGGAGTTGCTGCAGCTGCCAAGAATGAGGAACTTGGCTTTTTGGTGCCTTTTCTTTGTTGGATATTCTCTGAGAGGGCGAGGTTTGGAGAGAGAGAGAGATGGGGCTTCTCAGACTGGAACAAGCTGGAGGTTCCAAATGAACACCCAGGTTTGTTTGGGACTATGTGGAAGTGTACTGAGAGTGGAGGTAATTTCTGTGGATGGGTGGCATCCTCTCCACAGGGCTGTAAACTGCCTCTTTTAGACAAAGCAAGGCCTTCTATCTAGCAAAGAAGCTTCTCCTGCCTCAGGTGTCTCCCAGGGACATTCTGTTCAAGTGGCTATGGGTTTGTTGCCTTTCTCAGATAATGAGGTTTACCTAATGGGATAGAGAATATGGTCTACCTAATGGGGTAAAAGGGATTGATACTCAGCGTTTACACCATGGATATTAGGAGTTATTTTTTTCCAAGAGTGTACTGAGCCAAAGTCAAGGGACAAAATATACTTCAAAAAATAAAATAATATTTCAGAAACTTTTAGAATTAATTTCAAAAATCCCTCTTCTGCCTTCAGTTAATCTCAATTTTAAACCCTTGGTTTCTTTGTCTTTATCAATAAGACATTTATGATTNAAAAAAAAATTCTACTGCTTTTGAATCACTTTGGAGATGTCCCCATCCCAGTATTATCTCATCCTTTATGGGAACATCTCCTCTTTGAATATTTCTTTGACCATGTCTGTTCTCCTAATCTCTCACCTGGAAACATNCTACAGACAAGTCACACTTCACTGGATTGTTTGTTTTGTAGTCATTGTTTAGGTCACAAAAACTGTATTCTGTGCTATCTTCTAAAATGAGATTTTTATCGAGTATAAATATATTGTTTTTAATATTCATGAGATTCCTAATTGCCTTCTGGTTATGCTTGTCATTAGAATACATCTATTCTGTCATAAGTTCTTTCTTAAAAATCCATATTAATTACAGTTTCTAAATTGTCTANTTCTTCTGACCTTTCTTCTCTCATACAATAATCTTTTATGAAGTTTACTCAAAGGACTGTAGATTATTGGCTGAATATTTATTTTTCAAATTAAAGTACTGTAATACTTTTTAAATCTTTTAGTTTATAACACAGTTGAATGGAAGGTAGAGTTTGCATACAGCTCTGTCACCACACATGCACAACCCATCAACATCAGTAACTTCCTGTCTCAAAATGGTAAGTTTGTTATAATTGGTGTGCATCTTCATGTTTAAGAGTGAACTGAAGTTGGGCAGTGGTGAGGCATGCCTTTAATCCCAGCACTCGGGAGGCAGAGGCAGGCAGATCTCTGTGAGTTCAAGGCCAGCCTGATCTACAGAGTTGAGTTCCAGGACAGGATGCAAACCTACAGAGAAACCCTATCTCGAAAAAATAGTGAACTGAAATATTGTTAAATGTCCATGTAGACTTACACCCGGTTCACTGGTGTTACTTTAAAATAATTGGGTAAGAGCTTGGTTTTCCTTGAAGATGAAAGGAAATGTATTTCTCTGTCATTTAGGTGCTTAAGTTTCTCTGGAGAAATATCTTAATAATATTCAATCACAGACTTATATTGTATGAGTGTTAAAGAATAAAGCCTAGGGAGTTTTACAATTTGGAAAGACCTGGAAAATGCCCACAGGCATGAAGTCCTGTCAAGTGTCAAGTAATACAGAGGAGCTGGGGATGGGGTGTATGTGTGTGTGTGTGTGTGTGTGTGTGTGTGTGTGTGTGTGTGTGTGTGTGTGTGTGTGTGTGTGTGTGTATGTGTGTGTTTGTGCTGAAATATTGTAGAAAAAGTTTGGTTCCCTTTATTTGGCATTGATTAACACAACTACAATGCAGTAGATTAGGTAACAGTTCTCAGAAATGTCAGGCCCTAAACCTTAAACCTGTAAATGTCACCTTCTATGGGAAAGGGGTCTTTGCAAATGTGATAAATATTTAAGATAGGAAATTTATGGAATTAACTAAATGGTTCCTAGATATAATAATAAATATATTTGTGTGAAAGAGGAAAGATTATGAACCAAAGAAAATGAGAGGCCATTTAAATCAAAGGTAGAGACAAGTACTATAAATCCAGCCAAAGACTGTCCAGACAATGTGCAAGAGAAGGAAGGACTCTTGGAGAACTTGCAGATAGAAAGAGGTCCTCCCAGGGCTTGACATCTGCTCTGTGGAACTGTAGTGAAGTAAATTCTGTTTACTAAGTCACAAAGCAATTGGTTATTAAAGATGTAGTTCAATGAAGTATCTTTAAACCTTGGATTTCTGCACCATGTAATCTTTTCACATCTATACTTGATAATGTTTTATGCACTCAAAATGCAGTGTTGTAGCCTGAATATCATCTGTTATTTTTATGAATATTAAGATATTTTAATCTCAGTCCTTTTCAAAAACATAATTTTATTATAGATGTGCAAGTCCTTGCTGAGTGTTGATTGGTAGCTATTATCTGATAAACGCATTCTTACTACTTATCTTTATTCAAATCCTTAGTAATATTTTTGCACTTAAATTGGCATATCCCTTATCAATGTAACCTGAAAATCACACTAATTCTTGGTTTTAAATATTGAATGTATTTCATTTTGTGATCTTCGTAGTGTCTCTGGGGCAAACTTTTAGAACAGTTTAGTTCTGTTGTTCATTATCTTGTGTTTGTTTCATTTACTTCATTTGTTATGGTCTCCCAGGTTTCCTTGCATTTCTGATCATATTTTGAGCAAGAGAAAAAGAGAAACCAATAAATTTAATAACTATTTTTTGCTGGTGGTGGATTTATTCATTCATTCATTCATTCATTTATTTATTTATCTATTTATTTGTTTGTTTGTTTATTTATTTGTTTTGTTTGTTCATGACAGGGTTTCTCTGTGTAGCCCTGACTGTCCTGGAACTCACTTTGTATAATATGCTGGCTTCAAAATCAGAGATCTGCCCACCCACTTCTGCCTTTTGCTTACTGGGACTAAAGCCTTGTACCCCAACACCCAGATGATGACATGTTTTTCAATTGTTATTTAACAATGACTTTTTGAAGATACATGGTACCTTCTGCCTCTGAGAACAGTTTGCTACCTATCTGAATAACATAACTGATGTTGTTGTGTTCGTAGGTTTGTCTGGTTTCTTCACACCTCCCTTATAGGATTTGGGAGTACAGGCTCCTCTGTCTATCTGTGTTCAGTGGGGGAGAAGAGATCTCAGCTCTTGTTTCTTGTTCCCTTATTTCTGAAACAACAATAACAAGAAGAAAAAATAAACAAGTCTTTGTTTCTGAATCAGAAAAGATTGGTGGGGAGTATTAGATAAAGACAGAGCTAGATGGAGAAAGATATAGATACAAAGACAGAGACAATTGGGGGAAGGCATCAAACTGAAGATGCAGAATAGTAGGTGAATTCTTGAGATTCAGGGGCATCATTCATATGAATTTCATTGCAAGCAAAGAATTGTGCCCTAATTCAAGACAAATAAATAAATGGGCGAGAGGCACAATCGTTCTTTAGCATTTTCTTTTTCTATCAAAGTCCAAAGATGATTGGAAGATACTTATNGATGCCAGAAAAATGCAGACATCATCCTGCTCTCTGCTACCAGAAACAGAGTTAATGTTTAACAGATGTATGGGCATCTCTCACCCAACCAAATTGACATAAAATGTTTATTATCTTGGTCTCTCACTCAGGAATGAAACTTTCTGTCTGCATCAAGAGAGAGAGAGAGAAAAGAAAGAAAGAAAGAAAGAAAGAAAGAAAGAAAGAAAGAAAGAAAGAAAGAAAGAAAGAAAGAAAGAGAAAGAAAGAAAGAAAGATTATATTAAAAGTTAGAAAAAAATCTAAGTTCATCATATTTCTGGAAGATTTGCTAGATAGATCTATATCAAGTTTCAACAGACACAGAAAGTGACATATGCTTCAGAGATGTTGAAGGAGCTTGGGTCTAGTTCAAGACCTCTACCTGTCTACTATCCTACTTCTGTTTTTCCAAATGAGTCTCAGTAGAGGCTAGCTGGTGTTTTTCACAAAGAAACATCATTAAGGTCATTAGACTGCTACCATAGATGCTGCAAGGGACAAATGCATATCCCTAATGACTGAGTAGCAGCTACTGGCATTTGTGACTTTTCCTACTCAGCCATGTGTTAGCATTTCATGAATACCAAAAAAAGTACAGCATACAGTTGTTATTCAGTGTAAGTCCATCTGAAGCATTTGGGAATGGAAAAGTAAATAAATTATATCTTGACTCCTTAGTCCTGAAAAGCAAATCCAAAGAACTTGAAAGATATTCTTATTAACAACTATTTTTCTTTAAAAAATCTCAATGATTTTTGTAGAATTACAAAGATAGATGAGGTCCAGCAAAGTAAAATTGAGAATGCTCACAGTCATAACATATTAACAGGCAGATGAAGAAAAAGAAAATATGATCTCCTTTGAGAAGAAACATTAATCAATTCTAATGGAGCTGGAATTAGTACAGAAGCTAGAGTTAGAAACTGAAGACAAGTTATCATAATTATATTCCATATTTAGGAACATTTATGTAGCGATAAGTAAAATAGTGAAAGGACTATACCCTCTAACTTATATAAGATAAAGACACAGAGTTTATGTTGAAACATACATTGACTATAATTAATGGCAGATTAGACACGGCAAAAAGACCCTGAATGTGTGTGGCAGGTTAAATAAGTGTGAGCTTCCGAGGAAAGATAATATAATACATAAGACGGGCATGGTGGAGTCATATAAATATGTACAACTGGGGATTTCAAATGGAAAAGAGAGTGGGGCAAAATAGAAGTGTTTGAACAAATAGAGTTCAAATTATTCCCAATATTTTGTAAAATAGATAATTGATTGAGAATAAGAAGCAATAAGACATTTATGGAAAAAGTGAGGGACATTGTGAGACTGAAGTCTAGGTGAACATTGCTCATGTCTTACACCTTAANCACTGCTGAACAATTTTAGATCATCAAAGTTTTAAAATGATACTATATATTGTATGTATGCAATAAATATGATATATATATATATATATACAGAACATATGTAAATAGAGATATATAGGAGACAGAGGAGAAACATTTGCTATTAGATGTTTAATGTAAGATTTATATTCCTACTACAGAAATAATCTTTATATCACAACAGGACAAAAAGAAAGGTAGAAAATAACTTAAGCAAAATGCAAATAGATGATGGGTAAAAGAAACAAAAGACATTTCACAAACAGACAGTGAATGTCACAGGTATTCAGGGAAATATATATTAGAACCAATTCTGGTTAGGATGCAGAGTAAAGAATCAATTTCACATTTCTGGTCAATGATAATGTTCTAGTCATCCTGCAAAGGGTATGGAAGTTTCTCTTTAAAAAGCTTGGTGTTTCCTATATGACCTAGCAATTGTGCTTTGACATTCATGATGAAAGATCAAAAATTCTGCTCCCACATAACATTTGAGTGTTACAACAGTCCCATTTATGTTGAAATAAATATCCTATAGAATCNTAAAAACAATGATCCAGATATTCTTTAATGATGAAGAGCTAATAACCTGCAGCATGTCTATTCTGCTTGATATTTAGCAACAATGAAAATAGACAAGGAATTTATATAAGTAACAATTTGGCTGGATGGACCTCAAGAACATTTTCCAGGTCAAATAAGCAATGTCAGCTTACTTTTTATTTTGCCATTAGTGTAACATTTATGAAATAACAATATTATTGTCACAGATTAGTGGGAAGAGGGAAGCCATTGGTAGGTCCTGACCAGCAGCCATCACAGTAATTCAGACTTCTGATGAAACTAAATGCACAGAGTATATGAACATTTGTAAAATCTGAGACAGGCACTTGGCCCATGGCAATAATTTTCTGGGTTTATACTGTAATGTGTAAGGTGGTACTATCTGAAACTCTAGGGTGAGTGGTACACATGTTCTCTCAGTATTACATCCTACTGTATGTAAATGCATGTAAATCTAAAAATTAGTGAAAATTACTTGAAAAGTAAGGCAAAATAAGAAATGGTTAGGTCTATGACCCAAATCTAAGTATGCATTCGTTTACTGTTGCTGACCTTTCATTTACAGGAGCCAAAGGTGTAATCCTTCCTCATTTTCACCTAATGTACTTGCTTGCTTCAAACTAGTTCTAGACACTCCTGACAGTATGCATTTACAGCAATTTTGTGTATGAGGAAAGTCTGAAGGAAGCACCAATCAGACTGAAGGAACATGATGTCAGGAAGAAAGGCAGGTGAATCCAAAACCATTGAGATAATTGAATCCACATTATTGAGCATGTTATTTTCTAAAATTTAACACTTGATCTTAGGAAAAGGCTGAGAATCGATTTATTTTTCTGTTAAAATAAGTCCAGCACCAGAGACAGCGTGGATGTCCATGGTTTCTACAGTTGTAGGAAACCATCTGGATGTCAATGATCCATGCTGTCATTGGCTGTTGTGGGCAAGGAAGCATCTGTTGCAGTGTTATCAATGACTCCAGACTCATAATTGAGACTGAGAGACAGTGAAGGATTCTTCAACAACCTCCCCATCCCAAGAGAAAAGAAAGAAGCAGTCTAGACAGGAAGCCATTGAGGAGAGTCCGTAAAAATTGTGATAAAGGAGCTGAAGAACAGCTCTTTGCAGTTGTTGGCTTCTGGTGGGGAGAATGGAAAGGACTCACTGATTTTTAAGGGGCTCTCCCCTGGGAGTTTGACCGTGCTTTATTGAGTATATGGACAACACAAATTGAACTTGATATATTTGAAGAGTGTGGAGTGGACGGTGGAGGGTAGGGCACAAGGGTGGGAGGGAGAAACAGGAAGCAAGACTGATCAGGATACATGATAAATTCCCCCAAAATCAATGAAAATATGTTGGAAAAACAAAAAAAAACAAAAATAAATAAAATAACATAAAAATATTTGCTATGATCTTGTAAAATTAGGTTACAGGTATACAGTTTCCCTTTATTATTTTCACCTTCTGTTGTAATTTTAAGTTCTATTCACATATTAAAATAAATGATTAGCAGTGCCTGGAATACATAAATGTTATTATTCAAAATAAAATGAGAGCNTGAAAAGAAATGGATATTTGAATATGTGCATNAATTTGACTCATTGTACTCAATGGTCCACTGGCATGATACACTAAAAGCTCTTCAGATGAATAGAATATTCTCAAACTTGTATGTATAGACAGTGGTTTAAAGTAAAAAAATACTATGAGTTTGCTGCATGAATCAGTAAAATAAATGAGAATATTTCCTGAAAAACAATAGAAGTTTTAATTATCTTCTCTTAAAATTTGTATACTATACTAAAGTAGTGTAAGATCAGAGTATTAAAACAGAAGATGTTAATTATGGATAAAATACACAAAAGCCACAAAGTAAAATAACCAAACAAATTGTTTTACCTAACACTCTACATAACAATTAAGTACGGTATCAAAAACACCCAAATTATGAAAAAAAAGCATAAAGTTGGGGGAAAAGTCTAGAGGAATAATTAATAAGAGCTTATTGTTTGGGTAGATTTATTGCAACAATGATTAATAAGTCATGAAAAACGAGTGAAGTTTCGCATGGGAGCAGAAATGTAGAATCTCATGTGACGAATGTCAAAGAACAATCACTGGGCTGTATGGGAGTCATATGGTTGTTTTTAAGAGAGATTGTCATGCTCTTTGCAGAATGGATACAGCATGAAATAGGAAAAAGAAAAAGACAGAATATATTATACCAGATGAAAAAGTAAAATTCAAGTATGTGGTGCTTATTAGAATCACCTTAAATATAAAGCCACTAGCTAAAAGAATGAAAATGACATAAACAACCAGCAAGAGAAAAGCAAGGAAGAATACAACAGTATTATGTAAACAAGAAAATATTTTTAAAATACTATAAAAATATGATAAAAATACATTTTCAGTAGAAATATTCTGCATATAACAATAAATTTCAAAACATAAAACAAAACTGATTAAACTACAGGAGTAGTAAGGAAATCCATAATTCTATCTGAATTATTGAAAACCAATTAATGAAACAATTAAAAGAAGTCATCAAGGGTAAGAACTGATTTACATCTACAAAATCCTCTATTCAACAGCTGAGTACACTTTCAGTCAAGTAGCACAGAGTGTGTACAAAGACAACACACATTCTGACCAATAAGATTCAAGAAACTTGAAGTGTTGCAGTCAAAACTTTATTTTGTAAAATAAGTTATCTGACAAAATTGTCATAAAAGAAAAGTCAGAAAAAAATCCCTGGAACGTGTTTTACTTTGAAACAGAATGAGACTTATATAACAACCACATTGGTCAGATATAAAATGAAAAAATTGACTTTATGATATGAAAATGTAGTATATCTTATTGAGATGATACTAAAATAGTATTTAGGGAAAATTTAAGTCAATAAATACCATTTTAGAAAATGATCTGTCTCATAATTAGAAGCTAGCTAAGTGCAGGGAAAATCTATT
>LZPO01028915.1:2882-15215 GCA_001675575.1 Neotoma lepida
AGTAGTGTTTGAGTTGGATTTAGTAGTGTAGTATCTTAAGTATAGAATCAGTTCAAAACAGAATTAAGTTATTTAATGTCTTTGTCCAATATTTCATTTATTTAGCTTTCAATACACTGGAAGATCACTTCATACTATCACTACAGTTATTACCATATTGTATGTATACACTACTTCACTATCTATAACCTTCACCTTGATTATATAAGTTGGCATACACATTATATAACTATTTATGATGTTTCTNTTGGCATTTTAGGACAACTACTCTGATATACCCAACACAGTGGTAAAGAGTGATCAAGCAAATTATACATTCTATTTTTGTGCAGGGTTAGTGAGACAAAGTAATGAAAAATGTCATCCATTTCTGAATAAACAAAACTTGTAAATTTTCTAAGAAATACTGAAATCTGTAAATCGCCTGACAAAATGAAATGTAGGTAGATAATTCATGCTATCTAGAACTGAAATCTTAAAGATTATCCTTATGACAAAATATAATAGCACAAAAGGAGCCTAAAACATATTCAGATATATTAAAATACACAGAAAACATTGAGTACCTTATATCTGTTAGTTAATATTTCTGTTCTGGTTGTTTCTAGTTCGACATAAATAGTAGTAAGTCTTTGTGATTAGGCTTTATTTTCTGAGATAAATTCCAAAATGTTACTGAAATATTTCTGTTTCTTCTTTGTTTTCTGGAAATATTCTCTTGTGTGTCAGAGTTCTAGTGGATAAACTAATAGAGAATATTAATAAAAACCGATAATCATCTACCTTGTATATGTGAAGATTTGCATGAAAAATATGGTGCTGTCAGAAAGGGTGTTTGATGAACATATAAAACTTTCCGTAAAGATTATTTTTTGAAGTGGTCTTACTGTAGTCCTGGCTGGCCTAGAACTCCCCATATAGAACAGTNTGGGCTGTAACTCACAGAGATCTATGTGTGGCTTTGACCTTTTGAATTCTGGAATTACAGGCATGCTCAACTACCCTGGCAGAAGAACTCTGACATGTCCTCCAAGATATAATTTTTGATCTCTCAATATTTGGTTGTCTTTTCATTCTTTTATCTGTAATCACCATTTTAAAATTAAAAACACTTTGGGCAAACTTTTAAATACCTGTATAGGTGATTGGTAAGCAAGAGAACAAACTTGAATTTACCACCNCTGTAGAGTGAATGTAAAATATTCCCCATAGACTAATGTANTTAAATACATTGAGTTCACCTGACCATTCTTCTGGGAGAGGTGGAACTTTCAGAAAGTGTAACCTTCGGGGAGAAAGAGAATTTCAAGTTAACAGACCAAGCAAACTACCTAGTTTACCAAGACAAATGCAAACAATCTATGAGAATAAGAGACAACTTTTTCAGATCCCATTTTTCCTTTTGTGGTGGGACACACAATACAAATAGTTAACATCTGTATAAAGGCAGAGTCCTTGCTTTCACTAAGTTAATGGCTTCATTTTATGTAATTTGCCCCATTGGTCAGCACGGCTTCTCTTGATCCTATGGGGGTTTCTCCTTTAATGATTTCAAGATGCCTAGAGGTTTCTTGGTGAAGATAAGGCTATTAGTTTGAATAATATTTAATTAAAAGGTAATTTAGGCTTTGTAATCATTCTCTGGAGTGTAAGTGTCAGAGACTGATAAAAACTGTGGAGGGTATATGTCAGTGAAGGAAAGAAATGTGCATAGATACTGATAAGTTAGGAAATGGGCTGCATTGGTAGTACCTCCTTTCTTAATCTAGCCACAAAAATGAAGTGAAAAAAATTGTGCAATCTCTTAAATAATGTAAAATATATGAGGTGTATGTTAAAACTGCATTCTGAAATGAACTGAACACTAAAGATAAAGCCATCACTAATTCAGAACCAAAAGTTTCTGTGATAAGCACCATGCTAATCCAATACAGCATAAGGAAATCTTAAGAGAATAGTAATGAGGCTAAGCCTAGATGGGCAGTTGTAAACCTGTTACATAAGCATGTACTGCCTGGGTCTCTAGTCCTAGTCTGAATAACATAAGTTTCTCTTTAAACTTAAAGATCAATAAAAGTGTAAATCCAGACACAAACTACATTATGTTATTGAATACATTTCATGAATTAGTGTTGTAATTTGCTGGCTGTGGCTGTGGTGAATAGCACATGGTCAGAAGCTTCTTGGAAAGGAAAAGGGATATTTAGCTTATACTTCTAGGTCACAATTCATCAACAATGGAAGCCAGGGTAGGAGTTTAAGCAAGAACTAAAGCAGAAACCATGGAGAAACACTGCTGACTGGCTGTCTGTGCATCAACCAATGATCAAGACAATTCTGCACAGAAATGGCCACAACCAATCAGTGCAGTCCCCCAAATGGGTCTTCCTCTTCCCAGAGTTTCTTGCTTAGCTGCATTAACTTGAATATATAAATTTACTGGGACTATTTGTATATTAATTTATATATCCTTCCTGTACTTTCAAAATATTACTTAGAGATGGGAGGAAGGTATTTGTGTATGTGTGTGTGCAGGTCAGAGGACAAATTTTGGGAGTTATTTATCTCCTCTACTTGGAATCCTGGGGTAGAACATATGTTATCAGTTTCTGTGACTGTAAGAACTTCTAACCAGTCTTACTAATAAACACACAGAACAAGAAATAAGGGTGAAAATCTGACAGAGATCAGAGGAATTAGGAGCAAGCCACAATTAGCCTCACCTCACCAACGCTGCCTCTACTTCCCAGGAGCGAAGCGAAGAGAAGAGAGCGACTTCCGGTCTAACCTGGCTTTTTATGCCTGTCCATCTGCTAACTCGTTTCCTATCCTCACCAAGCTACATCACTTCCTGTCTTGTCTGCATGGATCTTCAGAACTCTAAGGTTGATGCTGGGATTAAAGGTGTGTGCCACCACCTCCTACTGCTAGTTCCCCATGTGACCTTGGAGTCACAGAGAACCAAATGGATTAAGGGTGTGTGCTAACTTGCAAGACTATTGTTTACTACTAGTGGCTGGCAGCCTCATTTTTCCTCTGATCTTCAGATAAATTTTATTAGGGAACACAGATAAAATATCACCACACTGTGACAAAACCTTTTCTATGCTCATCCATCTTACCAGCCATCATTCATGTATTTTTGAGGCAAAGTATTGTTATATTAATCCAGTCTGAATCCACATTTATGATTTTCTTATCTCAGATTGTGTTCAGTCACATCCATCTAAGCATGCAATAGTATACTATAGACTGAAGTGAATGAAAACTTAATGATAGACTAATCTCTAATGAAGGCTTCCATAGTAAATGTACATTATTGTTTAGAGAAATATGATTGGGGGGTCTTAGGAGATATACACAAAATAAAATATCTGTGAGAGTAGAGAAATTTAGAAACTGTATATCCATGACATAGAGGCAAGAAGCACAGCAATGAGAAGACAAACACAGTAACAATGTTCATTGACTGTTATCTGGATTTCAGGACCACATAACCCAGAGCTGTTGGAGGTGGTGGTGGTGGTGGTGTGTATATCACAAAGGTCAAATGATTTTGACAATAAATGCCTTGGAAAATAATTAAGAGAAAGATTAAAAATCCAGTACTTTTTGTTTGGAAAGTTGACTTTGCTGGTAGAGATATTACTGATCTTCCACAAGGCTTGAATTTGGTTATGAGCACCTACATCCTATGGTCACAACTTCATGTAACTCTAGCTCTAGGTATTTTGACAGTTTTGGCCTTTATAGATACTTGCAATTGGTGTTCACATACATACACATAGACAAAGGCATATATATATATATATATATATATATATGTGTGTGTGTGTGTGTGTGTGTGTGTGTGTGTAATTACAATAACAAAACGAAACTTCACCCATCTGTCTCACTGTTATACATAACTACCTCAGGCCTGACAGATAGGATTGTCTGGATATAGAGATCTTGAACATAATATGATGAGAAAAACAGCCTCACTTTTATGTAAAAAAAATCAGAAATTTATTATGTAAATAAATCAGGCAATGGATACAGAGCATTTGATATAAGACTGTGTACAGAAATTAAAAATAGTGTTTAATAATTATTATATAATGCTGGTTTTAAAGCATGTATTAGCTGGATTTTAATAGANTCTCCCAAAATATGTCATACATATAATTAATATCTAATGAAAGAAAAAAATTAAGGTTGGTCAAAGTAAGTAACTCCCTAAGCCCATATTGCTAATTAGACTTATGAAGTTACTCTGACATCATTGGGCTATGAATCAAGGTAGGGTAGGAGTAAGGGCTGGGCTTTTAGTTACTAGATCTAAGTGAGAGAGTTGGTAAAGGTTTTTGTAATATGAACTATATCTTTCAAGACAACAAGATTAATAACCAGACTTCTCAACTAGGATCTTATAGTCTTGATGTTCTATTTCCCGTTAAATAGGTTACACAGTATAAAAACACACAGAAACAAGACAGAAAATATGTTCAAGACTGCATTTGTTGTTTATACACATTTACATTGACTTCATAAGCCATTGATTTTGCCATGTTATTTATTCTATTTTATTTATTTTCATCAGTAATTTTTGATGTATGGGTTGCAAACTGCATTGAAATCACATATCAGATATTTTGCATATTGGGTATTTACATTACAATTCATAACAGTAGAAAAATTACAGTTATGAAGTAGCAAAAAAAAATTACGGTTGGAGATCACCACAACATGAGAAACTGTATTAAAGGGTCACAGCATTAGGAATGAGAATCACTGATTTACATACACCTATACAGTATTTATAGTGACAATTTTAAAGCCATTGCTTGAGTTTTAAATCTGCTAAAAAGAAATTAATTGTCAATTTTTCATTACTAACTTTGAATTTCAAATGTATAGATTATGAAGTACATATGTTGAGGCAAAAATACAAACCCAATATGAATATAATCAAAAAATTCAAACTTTTGTGCATTTAGTTTTGAACAGTTTCATTTGCAATATGAAATATCCCCTGACATTTCATTTCATTTAATGTTATACTTTCTTTATTAAGCAAAGCTTAGCACAAGCAATAGAAGAACCACCTAGACTCATTTTATGACCAATATAATAAGAAAAGCATTTCAAGCTATCTCTTCCTTCCTACAAGAAAAAATGAACAAGTAAATTATCTATAGTGATATTATTATTATTATTATTATTATTTGAATTTTTCCTAATGATTGGGACTGAAACATTTACTTGTATGATACATATAAAAAAGTTTAAAAACTTTTGCTTTAGAAATTTTTATTTTCCCCAGTGTGACACGAATATCACTGTGACTCATTACTTTGGGCTGTTTCTGTTTGGTGACTAATTTATTCACTCACAGAACTGGCCAACCTGGTACACAATATCCAGCTGTTCACCTCACAGAAATAGTGCCTGGAGGCACAAACCAGCTTGATGAGATAAAGTAAATAAGAATTCACATCTGAATGTTTTTCTAATGTCAAATGATTAATCAGGTAGCTGCATGATGACTAAGTTAGTTAAGGATTTTACTTAACACTTCTTATAGAATAAAATAGGTGTACAAGAGAATAGGCCTTAATAAATGTTCACTATATAAAATACATTATTTTGTTGTTGAAATTGGTAAATAAAGCTGATGTACCTTTACATTCTCCATGTTCTTATGATCAGCAATTTACCATAAAAATAATTTTAAAACTGAGCTAAAATATATGACCAATGTTTGCTAGAAACCATTCACATTACAAGAGATTTACTTCATGTGTCCTTGAGATAAATATTCCAAGCATGTGAGATTTCACTCATTTTGAAAAATAGATGAGTTTATAAACAGAAAAAAATGAAAAAGTGTAGATCTCATAACACAAATCAAGAGTAGGAAAAACATAATTGAATAAACTATTCTAAGAAGGTAGATAGAAAAAGTCTCACCTGGTGGTATGATAAAAAGGGAGTAGCTTAAATGTCCTATATGGAAAACATTCTATGCCAAGAACACTATGAAATGTGCAGCAATTATTCAAACACAAAGTAATGAGAGGCTGAAGGAAAAAAAATGACAGCAAAATGGAAAAGACAGATGTGAGAAATCCTGCACATGATGAATCAACTCTTCTAGTTAAGCCTCCAAAATAGCTCAGGAGTTAAATGTGCTGATAACACAAATTTATGGGAGTGGTAAACATGAAGTAATGTAAATGAGAATTTGAAAGGGCCTGAAATGTTTTGATAAACAAGCTAGTTGGCAAGCACACTTAACTGACAGCTCCTGTGAAGAAAAATATGCTCAATAATAATTAAGCGCCATCAGGAATTAATGGTTTGATTCATGTGAGAACAGTTCTTGACTTCAGTCAAAAGAACCTATAGTTATAGTTATCATCTGCACAAAATAAATACTTATCCTATTTAACGACTTATGAAATATTTAGAAATGCATCGTCTATGTTAACATTGAAAGGCCACTGTAAGAAAGGTTTAAGTGCTATTGTAAAGTACAATTCATAAATATAGTCCCTCACAGACTTCACTCAGTGTATATCCTGTACNGTGTGGGGATGTGCAGTTATTGAGGCCTGTATGTTGGAGATGCTGAGTTAGACAGACACAAGTTTTCAGTTGTATTGCTCATGATCCTGGAAACACAAACAAGTTATTTGTGTGAGTTTCAAATTTTAATGTAGACAGTGGTCCCAAAGACAGAGACTAGAGGGGTTTGGTCTGAAAGACAAGAAAGAAAGGAGATATTACAGGATTTCCCCACAAAGGATGCCAGTTAATAGAGAAATGAAGCTAGCCTATGGACACTCAGAAGGGAGTGAGCTAGAAAGTCAACTCTCAGGCCTTATCCTCTTTATACTCTTGTGCTACTCATATCTGTGACTTTCTGTAGCTTCTCAACACCCAGACACAACCATAATCCAAATGAATATGCCAGCCTAGGTTATTTGATCAATTTCTCAAGGCTAAAGGAAAGTAAAGCAATGCAGAAATTTTCAGAAGAATGCAAAAAAAAAAAGTATCCAGTGAGGAATCTGTGATCTGCCCTTCTGGAAGGTTGTCAAAAGAACTCGAGTAAATCATATGAGAATATATGCAGCTTTTCTCACCCATAGATTGAGTCTAAGCAAAGCGACAAAATCATTTTCCCAAAGAAGATTGCTTATCTTAGATTTGTATTATATTTGCTAAGTGAAAATATACTAGTCTGACTGAATTAAGAAAGGTATCCTGGGAGCACATATGGGGCTGGCTGAGTGGAACTCTACATTTCTGATATGACTACTTACTCAAATTACACAAAAACAAGAAATCAGGTTCATACAAAAGAACTGTATGTTCAGCTTTAGATAGAAGTAAGTGTTTTATTTTTATGGATTTATTTTCTCTTTCTTCTCCTGTCTTGTATTGTACAAATATTAACACTTCTTCAAGATCCCTCTGAGTATCTCAATCTTATTTCCAGAGATTTCTCAGTACTACATAACTCACAAATTATAATGTTAAACAAAAAAGAAGTTTTCATAAAGTAGATCATTTGGTCAAGTATTATATTTACCAAATAAAATGTTTAACTTACATATTAAAAATAATTTAAATATTAAATATTAAAAAGTGTTGAACCCATGATAAAATTCTCCAAGGATCTATAAGAATTGCTTTNGATAGTTGGGCCCTCACTTTGTTACCTTCCCCACATCAAATGTGGCCTTCCACAACATTGGCTTTGGCATTTAATAATGAGATGAATGGTACCCAACCCTTCATAAGAGAAAGTGCATAATTATACAGTTATCCTCATTCATCATGATGAACTATGGAGTTCCAACACCAAATTTAATGAGCTGAAACATGAGGTGAGAGAACCTGCTAACAGCCACAGTCTCTACTTGTAAAATGACTAAACATTAAGTTCTGATTTTTTTAAGACTTGGAGACTACTTGGAATTATTTTATACCATACTCTAAAGTAGTGGCCGGTGACATATTCTCCATGAGGAGTAATCTATTGAAATTATTATGTACAGGCCTGATAATTAAATAAATATTTGCTATAATTTATAAACTTTCAAAAAAAAAGAACTCTTCTCACACACAGAATTGATATAAGAACATCCAAGATGCCATGCCTATTACAATTGGAAGAGGAATATAACCAGCAGAATTTTACTCCTACATGATATTTCTACCTTAATGAATCTCTGATGTCCCTTGACTGCTCTATTCTTTGTTTGTTTAGATATCTTTATTTAAGGAGAATGCTGTAGTGGCACCAGCTCATGGCAGTCCAGGAAGGCAAAGTGTTGAATTTTCAGCAGCCTTAAAATCTACCTTTTAAATATCTTAAAACTTTACTTAGAACATGGCAAATGTATTGTACTAAAATAGTAAATGTACATTAGAGATTTGGAACTAGGTACCTGTGTATTTGAGATCTTTAGGGAGGGATGCAGAAGAATTGTGGATTGAGGGAAGCCTGCATTACATAGTGAAAATTTATATTAAAAATGTAATACTTTACTACTTTTTAATTTTACTATTAATTATATTTTCAGAAAATTTTGTCTACTGAATACATATACTGAAAACAGTGTTCTACATTGTTTGTGCTTCTTGTCCAACTTCAATGTCAATGATCTCAGTTTAATAGTTTNAAATGAGCAAGAGTGGGAGTAGTTCTGTCACAAAAAATAGAGAATATGACAACCCAGGATATGATTTA
This sequence comes from Neotoma lepida, assembly GCA_001675575.1. Lineage (NCBI taxonomy): Eukaryota > Metazoa > Chordata > Mammalia > Rodentia > Cricetidae > Neotoma > Neotoma lepida. The sequence continues at coordinate 11,626 of LZPO01028915.1, forward strand.
TTCTCCGTAGAAATAAAGTGGTGAGAAAATGTCAATAAAGAATTATCCAGAATTCATTTACTGACATCTGAATGTGATCACATTTACAGAATTCCCAGGAATATATCTTTTTTGGTTAAACTCCATGAAAGTTATTTTTGTTACTATGGTTTACAGTTCCAGAGAGTTTAATAGCAAGGCAGTCATTAATATGTGATGAAGACAGTTCACATTACAGTGGGCCAGACATCAAAGTTTAAGACCTACCCCTACTGGCAGATTTCTCTCAACTGGGCATCGTCTCATAGTTTCATATTATTGGAAATTCATATTATCCGTTAGGGAAAATAATTTAAACAAGCACTTGTGGGAGNCAGTTCATTGAAACTGTGATATTCATCCATGCCTCAAAAGTTTTTTTTTTTATTATTTTTTTTCTTAACCAAAACCTGAGATAGATGTCTGTTGAGTCTATGTAATGCTATTCTTAGCATCTATTGCTTCTTTAGAATAACATTATCGAAGTGCTTATTGTACTCTCTTATAAAAGGTTCTCTGTCACCACCAGTACAAATAGCTATTATATACAAGGTTGGAAGTGCTTTTTAAATGCTAGAAGTCACATTTGAATAAATTAGAAAGTTCTTTGCTCTTATGATGATTATACTCTATGGTAGAGAGAAGAATATGATCGAAAGAGGTAGTACACGATTTAAAAATAAAGACATATGAAGCACTATTTTAAGGAGGCACCACAAAGAGGGGATTTTGTACAGAGAAAGCATTACCTTGGCTTTGAAACGAACACCATGTTTGGCTCTCAAATTTCTCAGGTCTCTGATTTCAAGAATGATATATTTTTCCCCTAGCTGTTGCAAGTGCTGTCATGGCCTTCTCACATCTGATTTTACCTCTGAATCTTGAACTTGGCTGGGAGAAGAGTCGCTGTGAATGAAATCTCTCTCCATAGTTAACAGCACATATCCAGTGGCTGAAAAATACATGTTTGAAGGGGCTTGGCCTATTTCATTTTGAAGCAATCTGGAATGACTGCATCAGCTCCAATGTCCCATGTAAAATGCTGAAGCTTTTGTATCCCTCAATCAGCAATCAACTGTTCTTGGATGACTGCATCATCAGCAATCCATATTTTCCTCTGCCTGATCCTGTTTCCAAATTCACTACAGCTGCTAATCTTGAAAACAGTGCACTAATATTTCTNCATGGAAATATGTCTGCCTCCAAGACTGTTTTCTGAGGACATCAGCTAACAGTAATTTTCAAAAGAAGTAGTCCGAATGCACAGATGGTAAAATGTATTTCTTTTTTACCTTGTACATTGTTTTTGACTATATTAAAATTTTATTAGTTCACAAAATGTTTCTCTTAACTGGGCTTAGGTAGACTATAAAGAACCTTTGACTTGGGACAAGTGTACTATGNTTAAGAGCTCCATTAGTACTAAGATAGTGTTGTGTGACAATGGCAGAAAATGAACTAACATGAACTAACAGGGAGGGGTTTTCTAGGAATTCTAGGAAATTTTTAATCCTCATAAANGTATAATTAGGTGGATGTGGCTGCAAAATTGATNCCATGGAGACAAACAGATACAGAGGAAATTTGATACCATCAACTAAACATAAATAAGCTGAGCATCAGATAGCTGCTCTAATGTGTTATTTTCAACATCTTGAGGAGGTTGAATATTTATTTCAATATATTATCTCAAATTAGAAAAGACACTACTGGACAACGGTTCGAGATAGTAGGAGGAGGAGTTACAATGACCTTTGGAAAATTGTCCCACTTTTATCAATTAAGTGGTAGACATCATAGTTAAACTTGTTTTGGCAATTGTACCTTATAGAATGATGCATTCACATTTTGAATCCAACAACTAATTACCTCCTGATCATTAAAGCAAACTATCAGAAATGAATAATGTGGCACTCTGTGACAAATTGTAAGAAGACAAAGAGAAAGCATAATCTTCTCAAGGGACAAGTCAATGTGTACCTCAATGAGGTAGAAGAAGATAGTTGGAAGTAAAGTGTGGGTGCATGATAGGTCCATGGAATCAAAATATAAAGCTGGAATGGAAAAGGTTTTCATTTTGAAAATATTCCCATAGAATGCAGTTCTTGATACTGTGAAGAGAGTGGTGAGTATCAGAGTTGGTATTAGCAACACAAAGAAAAGGTTTTTAAAATCGAATTACAAAATGCTTAATTCAAATGTTAGGAGTACATTTTTTATTAAGATTTTTTTTATTCATTTTACATACCAATCATAGATCATCCTTTCTTCCCTCTCCCCCCCAGCCTCCTCCCACAATTCATCCCCCATTCTCTCCTCGAAAAGGTAAGGCCTCCCATGGGTAGTTAGCAGAGCCTGGTACATTCAGTTCAGGGAGGTCCAAATCCTCGCCCTGCATCAAGGTTCTGCAAGGTGACCCAACATAATAGGTAATGGGCATCAAAAAGCCAGCTCATGAACTAGAGATGAATCCTGATCCTACTACTGGGGAGGGGGTCTTAAGCAGATCAAGCTACCCAACTGTCTCACTTATGACAAGGGTCTCTTCCAGTCCCATGGAGGCTCCACAGCTGTTGGTCTAAAGTTCATGAGTTCCTGCTAGCTTGGTTTGGTTGTCTCTGTAGGTTTCCCCATGGTAGTCATGATGTACCTGGCTCATAGAATCCCTCTTCCCTCTCTTTGACTGGACCTCTGGAGCTAGGCTTGGTACTTGGCTGTGGAACTCTGCATCTGCTTCCATCTATTATTGGATAAAAGCTTTATGATGACAGTTAAGATATGCACCAATCTGATTATCAGGGTAGGCCACCTGAAGCACACTCTCCACTATTGCTTGTAGTCTAAGCTGGGGTCATCTTTGTTCATTCCTAGGAACTTCCCTAGCACCAGGTTTCTCCATATCCCCATGGTGTCTCCCTCTATCAAGGTATCTTTTTCATTACTCTCCCACTCTGTCCCTGTTCCAGTTTGATAATCCCTTTCTTTTTGCTCTCATCCCCATCCCCTACCCACTCTTCCCCCCTCACCCTCAATACTCATGGAGATCTCATCTATTTCCCCTTCCAATCGAGCCCAGCTGGGATCCCAGAGGCAATCCATGTGTCTCTCTTAGGGTTCTCCTTGTTAGCTGGCATCTCTGGAGCTGTGGATTGCTGTCTGGTCATCCNTTGCTTTACATCTAGTATCCACTTATAAGTGAGTCCACACCATGTTTGTCTTTCTGAGTCTGAGTTAACTTATTCAGGATGATATTTTCTAGTTACATCCATTTGCTGCAAATTTCAAGATGTCATTGTTTTTACTGCTGAGTAATAAATACTCCATTGTGTATATGTACCATATTTCTTGTTCCATTCTTTGGTTGAGGGGCATCTAGGTTGTTTCCAGCTTCTGGCTATTATGATGAATGCTGCTATGAACATAGTTGAACAAGTGTCCTTGTGGTATGATTGAGCATCTAGAAACAAAACCCTTTACAATAGCCACAAATAATATAAAATATCTTGGATTAACTCTAACCAAATAAGTTGAAGACCTGTATGACAGGAACTTTTTTTTTTTAGCATTCTTTA
>LZPO01028916.1:0-13085 GCA_001675575.1 Neotoma lepida
GAGGGTAAGGCCTCCCTTGGGGAGTCAACAAAGTCTGGCATACTAAGTTGAGGCAGGACCAAGCCCCTCCCCTCTATGTCAAGGCTGAGTATGGTATCCCACCCTAAGGAATGTGTTCCAAAAAGCCATTTCATGCAACCAGAATAAGTATTGTTCCCACTGCCAGGGGTTCCCCAAACAGATCTAGCCACATAACTGTCACTCACATTCAGAAGGCCTAGTTCAGCCCCATGCATGTTCCCCAGCTGACAGGCCAGAGTCCATGAGCTCCCACCAGCTTGGGTCAGCTGTTTCTCTGGTTTTCCCCATCATGATTTTGGCTTCACTTGTTCCTGTATTTCCTCCTCCCTCTCTTCAACTGAAGTCTAGGAGTTCAGCCCAGTGCTTAGTTGTGAATCACTGNGTCTGCTTCCATCAGTTACTGGATGTAGGTTCTAGCCTTGGCTATCCCTTTACATCAGTTGCAATACAATACTTTTTATTATATTTTCCTTATACTTCTAAAGTGTGATGTATGTTATAAAATGAATGTACAAATTAGCACATATATATCTTATTGCTCTACTAATTGAAGAGNGGAAAGACATACCACATTATCATGGTAAGCAGGGTTATTTAATGGTATCATAATGCTACTGGGGATGAAGGGTAAATTATTTAGGTAGGGAGAAGAAACTATGGTGAAAAGAGGATATAAAACAGGGTCCCTGCTTGTAGTCTAGTAAAGTGACAGACTTTGCCAAGAGTCCAATAGTAACTCCTCAATAACTCAGAAGTTAATGATCATGTAATAGTCCCTGGAACTGCAGATTGTTGTATTGTATTTTGTTTGTGTTCTGACAAATAAAGCTTGCCTGGAGATCAGAGGGCAGAGCTAGCCATGAGTTAACCATAGAGGCCAGGCAGCGGTGGCACAAATATCTAATCCCAGCACTTGGGAGGCTCATGCCTTTGATCCCAGCACCAAGGAGGTGGAGACATGAACATAAGACCCATGGAGACAGCATCTAGGCCCCTTTTTGGTCTGAGGATTCATAGAAGTAAGAAGTCTGTAGTAGCTGCTCTGCTTCTCTGATCATTCAGCTTTAACCCTGATATCTGACTCCTGGTTTTTATTGATAAGACTAATTAGGATCATGCTTCAAGAGATCATAGCAGATAGGCAGGAGTTCTGAAAAACACAATCATGTTTGGGGCTAAGATTCAATATGAGAACAAGTGTGGTAGTTTGAGTAAGAATACCTCCAATTGGCTCATCTGTTTGAATGCTTGGTGGACAGTTGGGAAGTATTATAAGGTGTGGTCTTGGAGCAGGTGTGCCACCAGGGTGTGGGCTTTGAGATTTCAAAAGGCCACTCCAGCCCCAGTCTCTCTCTCTGTCTCTCTGTCTCTGTCTCTGTCTCTCTCTCTCTCTCTCTCTCTCTCTCTCTCTCTCTCTCTCTCTCTGCTCCCTGCAGCCTGGGGATCAGGATGTAAAGATCTCATATACTGGGCCAGTGCCATGCCTGTCTGCTTCCCACTGATGATTATGGACTTTTCCTCTAAAACTACAAGCAAGTCCCCACTTAAATACTTCCTTTTATAAGAGCTCACTTTGTCACTGTGTCACTTCACAGAATTAGAACAAGAAGGAGAAGTGAGAAGGAATNTGTTCATTTTAGCTTTCATGTACCAGAATGAACCGTGCAAGGTCCAAAGGAGAGAGGCAACCAAAAATCCAATCCTATGATGCCTGTGAACACAACAATGACCAGCATGGCATGACAACACTAAGGGTACAATAGTGGCCCACATACATAGGCAGTCACCATCAGGCCTCTAGTTAGACTTAAGACCGACTCAACAAGGAGGAAATCATGGATGGCACCANAAACCAAGCCATCTACCCATAGCTAATGAATTCATTGATCTTGGAGGAGAATCTACAACCATCATTTCACTAAACTAGCATAACTTCTAAGTGTATTTTAAACATTTCCTTATACTTACAGATAACTTAGTCTTTACTCCTCATCAAGAAATCTCTTTGCAATAGACAGAGACAATTACAGAAAACCACAACCAATCAACATGTAAAGTTGTAGAGCTCCCTGATCCCAACTTAAGTATCTGCAACACAAGTCCTGCACNTAGTGCTCAGATATCATTGNAGAAGTNGGATCAGAGAGGTTGCAAGAGCCAGAGTAACAGGGAGTTTCTTGTGAGATTGTGTCTCCTAAGAATGTCAGAAGTTACACTCAAATAGTCTCACTAACATGACTGCCTAAATATGAGCTGAATAAAGACAACAATAATAGACATGCCAAAGTGGATGGGGAAAGCCCATTAGGCTTCAACTCTGAGTAAAGAACCAGAGGGCACTAAGGAATGCTGAGAGTGGAAGAAATAGTCTTAACCAGGGATGATCATATTGATTATTTAATATCAAATGACCCTTAAACATGTATACCATATAGACTGAGTAGGTTGTATTTATGAGTATATATAATATATTTATATATAATATATAATGTATTTATTACTTAAATAAGTAATACTTATTTGAATACTTATATGAAATATACACAGGCACATATATGTAGAAGAAAGGGAGGAGAGATTGTAGGAGCCAGAAGGATCAAGGATATCACAAGAAAATCCACAAAATCAACTAATCTAGGCTCATAGAGGGTCACAGAGACTGAACCAACAACCAGGGAGCCTGTATGGGTCTGACCTTGACCCACTGCTCATATGTTACAATTGTGTAGCTTGATCTTCTTGCGAGACTCCTAACAGTGGGAGCAGGGGTTGTTTCTGACTCTTGTCTACTTTTGGGACCCTTTACTCATACTGGGTTGCCCCATCTAGCCTTAGTAGGAAAGGAATTGCCTAGTCTTACTGCAACTTGATATACTATGGCTGGCTGATACCCACAGGAGGCCTGCCCTTTTCTGAAGAGAAACAGAGGAGGAGGAGTGAATTGGGGAGACTGGGAGGAGAAGGTTGGGAAACTGCAGTCTGGATGTAAAAACAAATGAACAAACAAATAAATAAATAAAAGATGATTTTTATTTAAAGAATGTCATGTATTCTAAACAGGAAGTTTTCTCAAACACTTTTTCATTACTTAGACCGTTATTGGATTAATAGTTTATCAGTAATAACATCTATCTACCTACCTATCATCCTACCTGTCTGCAGCTATACCTACACAAACATTTATTGTGGTATGAAGTAATAGGAAGGGAAGAAACATATTTACTTTTATCTTATTAATTAAAAGTTCAGGCCTATTTCAGTCTGCAAACTGTCATATATCTTTTATACACCTGATAGCAAGAAACAATGCATGTTGTGATAGTATTCAAATGAATTAAGGGTTTATATGCNTACATTATAGAAATATAACTTATTTGAGTTTATATATTTTAAAATATTTTATTATTGAGATTATGATTACATTTTACCTTTATTTTTCCTCCTCTGAACTTTCCTTTATACCCCATCTTGCTATGTTTTAAATCCATGGCTTCTTCTTTCATTAATTGTTATATATGAATATATATATATATATGTATATTTCTGAGTATGATGTGGCCAATCTGTATAATGAAACTTGTATGTGTGTATTCAGGGCTGACTATTTCCTATTGGATAACCAATTTCTGTTCTCTTCCTTGGGGAAGAATATTTTTCATGCTCTTAGCATTCTTTAGTTGCCTGTAGTTCTTTGTGTAGGGTTGAGACCTCATGGGCTTTTCACTGAGTTTATGCTTTTTAGAAAAGATTAAATATAGTTAAAATACAAATACTATCTTGGTTAGATATTTTGTCAACTCAACAAAAGGCAGAGTTATTTAGGAAGAGGGAATTTTTTTAGAAAATGGCTTATTAGTCTAACCCATAGGCAAGACAGTGGGTCATTTTCTTAATTAATGCTTTGTCTAACAGGGCTGTGTAATAGCTATTCTTGGGTGTCAACTTGACTGCATCTGGAATTAACAATCACTCAAGTAGCTAGGTACACCTGTGTGGTGGTTTACATAAGAATGTCCCCCCCACAGGCTCATATATTTGAATGCTTGGTCATCAGGAGTAGCATTACTTGACAGGGATTATGAGACATGGATTAGGTGTGGCCCTGTTTGAAGACTGGGGGTAGGCTTTGAAATTTCAAAAGCAAAAGCAAGTCCCAGTGTCTCTCTCTTCTTGTTGCCTATGGATTCAGATGCAGAACTTTCAACTACTTCTCTAGAAGCATGTCCACTTGGGTGCCATCATGCTCCCTACCATGAGGAAATGGATTGAACCTCTGAAATTGTAAGTAAGCCCCGTTAAACACTTCCTTTTGTAAGAGTTTCAGTGGCAATGGTATCTCTCCACAACAATATAGCACTGACTAAGACAATCTGTGAGGGATTCTTCCTAACTGAATCATTTAAAGTGGTAAAATTTAATCAGAATCTTTTAAGGTGGCAAGATCCAATTTATATCTGGGCCAGACCTTCTGGTGGCAGCCTACATAACGAATGTGGAAGAAGGAAGTCCTTGCTCTTTGCTTGCTTACCCTCACCCTTCACTGGCAAGTTCATTACTTCTCTTACATTAAAGCCTACTTCTTCAGGATTCCAACACCTATGGGAAACCAGCTGAGATATGTAGCCTCATGGGTGGAAAAACTAGTAGATTCTTAGAATTTCCATTAGTAGACAACCATTGTTTGACTAGTTAGATAACAGATTGTAAACCACTCTAATAAATCCTCTGTGTGTGGGGGGTGGATGGGGAGAGAGAGAGACAGACAGACAGAGACATTCTATACATTCTGTTCATCTAGAGAATTCTAGATCTAGAGAACAGTGGCCCTAGGTCACTGTTGGCAGCGTCACTTCTGGTCAAGTGGTCCTGTGTTGTATATGAAAATAGACTGGGCAAGCTACAGGGGAATAATTCAGTAAGCAGTGTTTCTCCAGGGCCTCTGCTTTAGTTCTTACCTCCAGATTCCTTTCTTGACCCCCTGGTTTGATATAACAATTTTTGGTATCTCAGCCTNGACTTAAGTATGGTCTATGACTGTGTTTATACCATAATGTGAGAGTTGAATATTTATGATGGAAACTGCAAGGTCTGCAAAAATATTCCTGACTGGCTGGCCCTTGGCAGAAGATGCATGTAGCTCATATTTTAGAAGATTAAGCTCAGTATTATGAATAAAACATTGGAGATATTTAGCTGAATATATATTGAAGACACAATTTTATTCTTAGAACAGAAAATTTTGACAGACATACTTGTATAGAAGTCCATGACTAGTTCCACCTACACAATCACAACTATTTTATAATGTGGATACCATTAAGAAAACTCATTCACAAGTGGAATTCACCATGTGACATTTGGTTTATGTCCTTTACATTTGCTNTCTTAACTAAGCAAAACAATGATTCTATGAGATAGAAACGGATTGGTATTAGTGTATATTGGTTATACAGAATAATGGATCCAAAATACATGCATATTACACACATTGTTATATTAATCACTCTTTTATTTCTTTGTAGATGAAGAAGACTGTCGTGTTAAACAATGGATAATGTTCATGCAGATGGTTTTGCATAGCTGAATGGGAAATGAGGATTCATGCTTGAGCATCAATAGTCTTAACCACCAAATTAACTTCTATTTAGCCATGATGATGATACATTTCTTTTAAAAAAATCTTTTGGTTTTTATAAAACATGAACAAATATGCAAAGACAAAGTTTTTATTTCTTTGCTGTCTTCACTCAGTGTTTGTGTTCTGAGTCAGGAAAATGAATGGGGCTAGAACATATTATACTGAATGAACTAACTCAGACCGTGAAAGACAAACACCATATGCTAAAAAGCCTTTTAACTTCAATAGACCCCCAACTTTCACTGATGTTATTTGCTAACCAATGGGCATCTTAATCAGAAATTCCTTAAGCAATGTCTATATCTTTCCATGTACTCCATACTTTGTCTTCTTCAATTTTAGAGTTTCAGGTATTATGTTGAGGTCCTTGATTAATTTATAGTTAAATTTTATTCAGTATGTGAAATAATCATCTAATTTCATGCTTCTCACTGTAGATATCCACTTTCCCAACACCATTTTCTAGGTGTATGCAGTTGGCATCTGTGTAAATTACCAACTATAGTTGTGTAGTCTTCTGTGGGGGTGTCTTATTCTATTCCTTTGATCAACATTTCTGTTTTTGTGCCAGTACTATGATTTTTATATTTCTATGCTTTGTTGAAACCAGGCATGGTGCTAATTCCAGAAATAGTCTTCTTGTTCAGGACTGAACCAGCTATTCAGAATCTTCTATGCTTCCATAGGAATTTTAAGATTTTTTTTTCCGCATTGATGAAACTGTCACTTGAATTCCTAAAAGATTTATTTATTCTTATTTTATGTGTGTGAATATTTGCTGGCATGTGTGCATGTGTACCACCTGTATGTCTACCACCTGCATGTCCTGTGCCCACAGAGACCAGAAGAGGGCAGCAGATCCCTTGTAACTCAAGTTACCAACTGTACTCAGTCACTATGAAAGTTCTGGAAACTAAATCCAGGTACTTTGAAAAAGCACTTAGTGTTCTCAACTGCTTAGCCTTTTCTTTACCCTCATCACCAAGATTTTTATTGGGATTGCAGTCAATCTGTTGATTGCTTTTGGTAGGATGGCCATTTTTACAAGACTAATTCTACTCCATGANCATTGAGAGGTCTTCCCATCTTCTAGTNTATTCTTTAATTTTCTTCTTCAGTGTTGTAAAGTTTTAATAATCCCTTTTAAGATTTATTCCAAGTATTTTTGAAGCTATTACAAGTAAAATTGTTTTTCAAATTTTTTTCTCAGTATGTATAGACACTGATAAGCTTATTAATAGAAATTTGAATTTAGGAAACATATTGATACCATTACCATAAATAAGATGATATTTGTAAATCTATCAGCATCAACATTTCCCTCACGTTTTTCTGTTTTGGTGTAAATGTGGAAAGAATCCTTAACATGAGTTCTACTATTTTAGCAAGGGAGGGGACAGCTTTATGCTGTTACCCGAAGGTACTATTTATTATAGAANATTATCAGATCTTCCATCTCATATACCTGACACTTTCTACCTTCTCAATAACAGCTCCTGATTTTTCTCTTCAGCCCTTCTAGATCTTTGGAAGAGAAATTATTTTAGATCCTTCTTACTAGTGGGATGATATTGTGTTTGACTTTATAGAAATGGTGTGTTTCTTTTTTTTTAATTTATCAAAACCAAATGATAATAAGCATGACAAGGATAAGGAGAAAATGGATCTTTTGTTCACTGCTGGTGGTGATAATGTAAAAAGACAATAGAATCACTTTGAGATACATTATGAAAGTTCTTCATAAAATTTAAAGTGGAACCAACATATGATACAACTCCACTCTCATATATACATACACACATATATGTATGTGTGTGTATATACAATACAAGAATTAAATTCAAGACCTCAACAAGTGCCTACTTTCTTGTGTTTCCTGTAACATTCATTATTCACAAAACAAGGTAATGGAAAATTTAATCTCCCCTCAACAGATGAGTGGAATAAATAAAGAATATATTGTGTATGTATGATGAAGGGCATATCATTCAGGAAAATGGATAAATTTGATCACATGGTGGAACTCTGAGACTGCATTATTTACTNGGAAAATCTGGTTCTGGTTNTGGTGTGGCTCAACCCTAGCACACACCTTTAATCCAAGAGCTTTCTGCTTGAATATTATAAACACGNTTAAATAAAATCAACCACAGATCAAGAGGCAGAGCAAGCAATCAGTTGANAGNAAACAACCATAGAGAGTAAGAGGAAATCAGGAGGANAGATAGAGATATGCACAGGAAATAGAAGGCAGGGACATCCAGTTGGANGAGCTTTGGNATGGCATAGGAGAAAGCTCTTTCTGAGATGATGGCAGAGGAGGAAGCAGCTGGGTGCTTTCTCTGCCTCTCTGAGCTAGCAGGTTTTCACTCCAGCATCTGGTTCCCAAATCTTTATTGTTAAAATAGAATAATTGAGATTTAGCTTAAAAAAACAGAAAGCCCTCTCAATTGTGACACCATGACATTTTAGCCCATCAAATCCATTATTACAAAATATGGNTATGAATGTGGATTTTTAAGATATATGTATACTTTTTGCCACTGATCCAGTATTTTTAATTTTTATGTAGATTTTTCTTATCACTTTTACTTATGATCACAGCACATGATTCAATATTTTATGCTCAGCATTTGAAAGTAAATTTTCTCTGCACTGGTACCAATGCAAAAGATGTAGAACAAATTTTAACTTCTCTGTTGAAAGTGCTGTAATTTTAGTTACAAATTGAGAATAGTTAGCAGTATAAATATACCTGAACATTTTGCTTTGAAGATAGTTCAACATGTTCTTTTTGAGACAAGGGGAGAAAAAGGAGCTAGGTTGAGAAAATGAAATAAAAAGTACAATTAAATGAAATTATAGGTAATCCTTTATGTAATCATCTTGCTGAAAATTACAGGGTTTCTCTATCTTGTGTAAAGACATATTTTCCCAGAAATGTTTTTCCAACTTCATTTTGGTGGTATGAGAAGCTGCACAGTAGTAGCTAAATGATCCAGAATTAAGGTGATCACACGAGTTTAGTCTAAAAAAATGTGTACTTGCCTGAGTTATTTGTTAAGGTAAAAAGAAATATTTGTAAAATTCTGGTTTTGGACTTTTTGGTTTAGAAATAAGAGCCTTGTCCTTTACTGGTTGACCTGTCTCAGTCCTCAAACCACTTTTTCATTCAGAGTTCTTACTACAGAATTTTGAAGTTAATCTTCTTCAGGTTAGTGTAATAATNTTATTGTACCTTCAAAAACCCAATAATTCTGATGCTGAAAATATAATTTGGCATTTTGACTCATTTTCTCATGAAATATTTTACAGTATGGAATTTGTGACATAACTCTCCATTTGTGGTCTGGACAGAAAGTATGCCAGTAAATTGTTTTCTTATGAAAATACTATATGGATAGTTCTTGTGGGGAAACTTCCAGAGGGACCTGTGTCTCTTCTGTTCATTTGTATCTTTATTATCACAAAGTTCTCAATGCTGGAAAAGTTTCATATGTGATACTGTTTAAATAAGCATGCAACTCTCCCACCTCATGCCCTTGGGGGCTGGCTCGCCCACATCCCTACCACCAGGGTCATCTATACTGTGTTGCCCAGGAGAGTTGCAAGGGTCTGCTCTCCCAAGTGCTCCAGCCAANAAGAGATAGGGNCAGCTCTTCTAAGCCCCAGGACATCAACCTGGCCTCAGGCAGTAGCTCCAACCATGGATATCCCCATGGGCACTAGTGGAAATATAGGCCATGGACATCAACCCAGGTAGCCGCTGCTGCATGGGCTTTGGTGGCAGGACAGGACAGGGCATCTTCATGGCCTCAGGTGGCAGTGGAGGCTTTTTACATCACCACCCCCTCAGCATCTTCATTTCTGCCTTTCTTCATAGTGCACAAGCTGTTCTGCTTCTTTTTCTGTACCATCTCTCCACCAGGTAGAATAGGAGAGCTGCCTCTGGAGGTGTGGATTCGGGAAAGCTGGCCCCACCCCTTGCCAACTGCAGCACTTGGGAGAGCAGGCCCTGCACTTTGCCTGGGCACAGGGATAGAGTTGGCCCTGGCGGTCTGAGAACAGGANAGACAGTCCTTCCCCATTGCCAGCAACCAGAGGCAGGAGAACTGGCCCTGACCCTTACCAGGGCAAAGAAGGTGAACTGGTCCTGTTAGCTCTGGTGCAGGAGAGCAGGCAAGCTGACCAACTTAGCTACCACCCAGGCCCAGATCCAGGGTNTTGAGTTGGNCCACCCCAACACCTACTCCATCTAAGAACTGCTGTAGCATGTGAAGGGGCTAGTCCTGTGGAAACTAAGCTGCAGGATCTCCATGACACAGTACAATAACAGGATATCTTAGAGGAGTCTCCGTGAGGATCCAGTATTGATGGTGTAGCAGAAGTGGCCTTGAACCAGATCAATGACTCATTACAGCAAATACTTTCAAGTAAAGCTGTTTGGGCAAAAGGGTAGACTGGGTGACAGACCATGACACACCACAGTTTCCATGGTGACTTTTTTTTCATCTTTATTTTTTTTATCATTTTTATTTTTTATTTTCTTTTGGGTGGAGGTTGAAAGGGCAAAGGGCACATACGGAAGGATGTGGAGATGGGTGGGGGTTACCTGCTTGATATGAAATTCACAAAGAATCAATAAAAAGTTAAAAAGAGAAACCGAGGAAACAATCCTATTCACAGTAGCCTCAATAAAATAAAAAATGAAATAAAATTTTTAAAAAACAATAAATAAATAGCCATGCAATATAATGATGTCAAACTTATAGTTTAAGGACTTCAAACAACATGTAAAACAAGATACTTACTCTTGGAAACTTTAACTCAGGTTCCTCGTCCTGAGCCATTTTGATGTTTAGCCGAAGTTCTTTGTTCCCCTTTCTCACATTTTCTTAATACCAGTGTTGTCACTCCCTTCCTGCTAACCAAAGTGCTGTCCTTGACACCTTCTCTCAACTATGTGAAGAGGAAACATGTAGCTTAATTCTTAGCAATCACACACATACACTGCAGTCTTTGAATTAAACAATGAACTTACCTGAATAAATAGATAGAAATATCAGTATCTAGTTTTCTAAACTAAATATCAAGGGGTCATGGGGTGGCAGCTGCCAGAAAGGGCATTTGGAGTTTCACATCAGGGTAGTGCCTTTGTGCAGGTGGAACACGGGTGTGATTGCAGAAATCTAAGACTTCAACCTAGATTTCTCTCCCATTATTAAGAAATCCTGTGAGCTCTTTTTTTTATTAAGAAAATATTTTCATTCATTTTACATACCAATCAAAGATCCCCCTCTTCCCTCCTCCCACCCCTCCAGCCTCCCCCTCCCAACCAACCCCCATTCCTTCCTACAAGAAGGTAAGACCTCCCATGGGGAGGTACCTTTAGTAGAGGCAGGTCCAGGACTCTCCCCCTGCCTCAAGGCTGTGCAAGGTGTCCCATCATTGGTAGTGGGCTCCAAAAAGCCTGTTCATGCTCCAGGGATGGATTCTGATCCTACTGCTTAAGGGGGCCCCTTAAGCAGATCAAGCTACACAATCGTCTTGCTATGCAGAGGGTCTAGTTCAGTCCCATGCAGGCTCCACAGCTGTTGATCTAAATTTCATGAATTCCCACTAGTTTGGTTGGTTGTCTCTGTAATTTCCCTATCATGATCTTGATGCCCCTTGCTCATAGAATCCCTCTTCTCTCTCTTCGACTGGACTTCTGGAGCGAGACTTGATACTTGGCTTTGGATCTCTGCATCTGCTCCCATCAGTTACCAGAGAAAGGCTCTATGATGAATGGTAGTTAGGGTATTCACTGTTCTGATTACTGGGGTAAACCAGTTCAGGCACCCTCTCCACTATTTCTAGTAGTCCAAGCAGGGGTCATCCTTGTGGATTCCTGGGAACTTCCCTAGCACCAGGTTTCTCCCTATCCCGATGATGTTTCCCTCTATAAGATATCTCTTTCATTGCTCTCCCACTACATCCCTGTTCCAGCTCAACCATCCAGTTCCCTTATGTACTTATCCCCTATCCCCTACCCTCCATTGCCCACCCTTCATCCCCAGTTTACTCATGGAGATCTCGTCTATTTCCCCTTCCCAGGGCAGTACATGTGTCCCTCTTTGGGTCCTCCTTGTTAGCTAGCTTCTCTGGAGCTGTGGGTTGTAGTCTGGTTATCCCTTGCTTTATATCTGGTATCCACTTATAGTGAGTACATACCATGTTTGTCCTCCTGAGTCTGTAAGTAAACCAACACAATTAAATGTTTTCTTTATAAGAGTTGCCATGGTCATGTTATNTCTTCATGGCAATAGAAACCTCAACTAAGACACCAGAATTGCAATGATTCTGTGCACACACATATATGAACCATCACTGTAGCTACAGAGGTTCAATGCACACATGATACAACATCCTAACATACCACAGGTGATATATAAATAACATGGAACTTATCAAAGACCATAAACACTTACTTCTCATGAAATTTCTTCATGGATTCAACAAAGTTGTTACTGTGATTGATGAAGGATGTGCTTTCTTCTAGAGATACAGCCTGTCAGACACTTTTTATGGAACTTCTGTTGTATGCCAGACTATATATATATATAGTCAATTTAGAGTCAGCAGATAGACAGGCAGGCAATTGGTTGAGTACATAATTACAATATAATTATTTTTATGGAGTTGTAGGTAAACACTTATCACATCCTACAATCAGTTATATTGCAGACATGTCATGCTTTGTAAGCTAACATCATGTCCATCCATACACTATCTGTAGGTCCTAATCTCTTTTTTTTTTGTATGTAGTTACACTCCATGTTTATGTCTTCTTTGTTTTTTGTCACAGGAGGACATAGTTGTATTGATATGTTCCATATTTCATCAAGGCTCTTTATGTATATCAGCTTGTGTCCAATAATTTGTTCTCGTAAATAATGCTGCATTGAACAATACACATCCTTGTTAGAGCTTGGAGAATTAGATTTATAGCAGAAATAGACTTGCATTTTGAAGTGGTGAAGAGAAATAAAGGCTATGATAAACAGAAATGCTTAATGTGAAAATACAGAACTATTTCTATAGGTAGGAAAACACTGCTTTTGAGAAAAAAGTTTCCATAAGAAATAATATTTTAGTTTAATAATTAAAATACCATGGATATTACTTTGACTATTCAAATANAATAAGTGAAACATAGATAAAGGACTAAAGAAAAAAGGGGGTCAAAACATAATGCATTAAGGAATAAAATGTTTGCATAACAGTAAAAGGAAAATTCATGCAGTTAAGAGCTGCCTGTGCATTATGATACAAGCACACATTAAAGGCAAGTGAGAAAGGAAAGAACAAGTCAAAAGGGAAGAATAAGGGATGAAACTTGGAAGAAACACAATGTAGGTCAAAACACCAACTTCTTTTCCAGCGT
>LZPO01028921.1:895-19635 GCA_001675575.1 Neotoma lepida
ATCACCATACACACTGGGCAAGGGAAAGGGCCTAGGAGCTCTGCCCTTCTGCCTAGTCATGAATGAAGTCATGAATCCCTCAAGAGTCAGTGCCATCAAGCATTAGTGGGACATGCTCTACTCTCTAGTGTTTTGTTCTTTCTTCAAAATAGAGACAGGAGCTTTTGAATGGCTTATAAGTTAAGTGAGGAATTTGCCCTGCTCTGGTTTTTATTACTTGATATTTTTGGGGCAAATTTTAAGTCACCCCACATCAACAGCAAACTCATGCAGTGATGGTGTCATCTTTCAGGAGATCTCAGAGGAGCATCTGTTTTGTATTACTGTCATGAGTCAGAATTCCAGTATTGATGATGAATGCTTCAGCATCTGCTTGATATTCTGGTATCTAATTTAGGATTTTGACAATGAGATAAACTGATGAGGTTATATGAGAATATATGTATTTTGATGAATATTGGTGAAAAATACCTTCAGTTTATTTCAGATATACCATCTTTTAGTTGAGTTATTTAAATACATTAACTTAAAAGTTTTGATGGTATTTTTTTCTGAAATAAAATATCTTTGATGACGTTGTTTAGATTTTTACATTCTGAGTTATTTTTAGCCCATTAGGTATTGTATACTCTAACGATGCTTGAAGAAAAACAGATAAAGAGTGGGTTATTAATCAAAGTAGTTCTTGATTCATCATTGACACTTCTAGCTGAATTGAGGAACAATGCCTAAAACTGAGTGAAGATGTTTTAGAATAAAATAAATCCAAGATGCATATTGGGTATAGTAGAAACACACTTGTGAATCATGAAAATGAAATCCTATGTAATTTTCCTTTAAAATATTTAGACTAGTTACCTGTAGTTCTATGTCTAGGGGAAAGACCCCTTGAAATTTCCCCCCTTCCTTATTAACATGCCATTGTTCCAATCTTGTCTGTGCAGCCATTTCTAGGAGAGATTGTTTTACAGCAGACATCCTGGTATTCTGGCTTTAACAGTCTTTTAACTGACTCTTCCCCAACAGCTACAGGAATCGTGATGTAGATGTATATGTAGGGGCTGGGCTCCCCACAATCTGTTGATCTCTGCATTGTGTCCAGTTGTGGTTTTCTCTGATAGTCTCCACTTGCTATAAAGAGGAACGTCTTTGGTGAGGGGTGGCAGCTACACTTATCTGTGGGTATAAGGATAAGATTTAGAGTGTAGTAAGGAATCATGCTGGTCTAACAAAGTGATGGTAGTTAATCAGTACTTCACTAGCCCTGGAAAGCTGGCTAGGTTTATAGTATCAGCATGACTTTCCTCCTGTTGAATGGGCCTTAAGTCCAGTTAGACAGCTGGAGGGGTACCACCAAAATGCTAGCATCACATAGAGCACCTTTGGATATGTTTCTGATCATTGGCATCGTTCATAGGTGCTGCATCTGGGTAGGACTGTTTAATGACTTCCCTCCCTTGGCAGCTTTCATACTATTTTCTGGAACCATGGAGGCTAGATCACAGGAAAGAGGCTTTCAGGTCAGATTCAACTTGAGTCATCTGGGTCATGTGCCCTCAGTGTGTGGTGTTTTCATCAATAGGGACCAACCTCAAGCCCTGAGAGGCAACCAATGACTACATTAATAATCTAAATCTTTTGGGAGTCACTTGGACTACCCTGACCAACCATTCAAAAGGTTTCTTGTGCTCATTACTGAGGATATTGTTAGCCTGTGATTCTTGTGGGGAGCACTGCAGCCAGAGCTGTTTAACTTCCTTTAAGACACAGACACACACATACACAGACATACACATAGAGGTACGCACGGAGANACACACACACAAGCACACACACACATACATAGACACATATACATACACAGAGGCACACACATACACATTCATATGCATTCTGTATAATTTATGTAAATATAAAATAATGATTCATTGAGGCTTTATTGAACAACCTTGGTGTTCTTTGTCCTTCATCCCTCCTTCTTCGGTACTGACCTCCCTCCTCCTCAGTGGGAATCCCCCTCCCTGTTTTAACTTTCCCACTTCACATCACTTGTATCTTGCTATTCTCCTATCAAGTGCAGCACCCTTCCCGCACCTGACTCCACACCCCACATTCCCACTACCTATGGTCTCTGTAGCAGCTCCAAGTTATATCCTCATATCTGAGGATTTGGGGCTAGGAACCACAGAGGAGGGAGAACANGCAGCAGTGTCTTTCTGGGTCTCATCACCTTACTCAGTATAGTCTTTTCTAGGTCTATCCTTTTATCTGAAAAATTTATGGTTTCATTTTTCTTTATAGGTGAACAGTATTCCAGTGTGTTCATGTGCCACATTTGAATTATTTATTCATCTATTGAGGGACATTTAGGTTGTTTCCACTTTCTGGCTATTAAGGATGAGCCCCCATATTCATTACCCAATTGAGTGTGGGCAACCCTCAAATCATATACACACCACCAACAAAACGGACTCAACAGGTTGTATTTATATNTGTGTGCATACACATACAAACATATGTGACAATNATCATCAAAGAAAACAGGCTATCAACTTGGGAGTGGGGGTAGGTCTTGGGAGGGGTTAAGGCAGAGTATCTGGGAGGAGCTGGGGAGAGGAAAGAGGAGGGAAGTGATATAATTCTATTTCAATTTAAAACATTTTGAAAAAGCAACAGGAACAGACATATTTAATTAACAAAAAAGGAAAAGTTCTTTTTTTATAAAGCCATTAGCCATGTATGTAGGGTGCAATTTTACTGCATTGCCACAGATACATTACATGCTTTCTAACTGGAAAGTTGTATCTTTAAGTAGTCATTTAACTGTTTTTCAGGTTTATTGGATGAAATTTTATCTTATGTTTATTAAATTAATTAGCATACCAAAAGACATATTTAGACTACCTTACAAAGTTATTTTTCTCATATTAAAATACCATAATTTTCAGTTCTCTGGGGATTTTNTAATTACAACTTAAAATTATTAGGCGCTTTGCTTATGGAAAATATAAATACATAGCTATCTGTTATATACTAAACTGTTCTAAATAATTCAACAATTTCTAAAATTTGGGCTTGAGAGTCTGTGCTATGAAAAGCAGTGTTAAAAGTTTTTTAATGGCTTAAGGCTTAAGCTGGATTTCTTCCCACCTCCCAATTTTGCGAAGTACCCATAAATGTGGATTTACTTAATTGTTGATAAAAGGGTTATTTCATATGATAACAATAGAATAATCTGTCTAGGGATCTGACTAATATAAGTCGAGTCACACTTGTGCCCATTTATTATTGAGCTAATCAAATATGCAGCCCAGTTCCTTCTAATTGCCTGCAGATGTGTGCCATTCTCATTCCAGGCCAGCAGCACAAAATAACNTTTTATAACCAGTGTGAAAGTGTGAGGGCCTCTGCTTACAACAACAGTGTGCTCCGAGGACCTAGATCCCTGACATCACCATGCCATTCGAGAAGCTCTCTGTTTTAATGAACTTCCCTGCTCCCTTTTAAATCCTGCATAAATGTGTCCAGTAAGCCAAACACATTTACCATGGCCAGCTGGATTAGGATAAATGAATTGTACAAAAATTATTTCTTTTTCCACACATATTTTTCAACAGGTATACATCATCACATAATCCAAAACTGAGAACTTTTTATGCAAGTGCTGTGGTCTCCATTGTGTTTCTGTCTTAAACAGTGCTTTCAAATGCGCCATGCCAATCACACTTTCTAAGGGAACTACCATTGAATTTTTTAAATAAATATATAGCCAACTGTCTATGTCAACAGTTTAATGAAAACATGGAAGTCTTACTCCTTTCCACATGCTTATCCAGAGTTTTCAGTTTTGTGCAAAAACAAAAGGTTTGAAATATGATACAACATCCAAAGATCAAATTGTGGTATGTTGATTTTTTTTAAGTAGTTCTTGACAAAGGAAAGTTCAGTAGGGGAGCTAGACACACTGCGAGCTGTAAGTGGTTGGCATTATCTTTACAGATACAAAATTACATGGTCATTTCAGTGTTACATATCTGTAGTCCATGTGACATCATCTATCTCAGAGACAATAGAAATTTGTCTAGAAAAGAAAGTTGGATGAATAGGAGATACATTAGAACCCATCACTGGCTCACCTCTAGTTTTCTNCATTGTTGTTAGACAGTCCCTATGTGACCTTCCTCAAAGGAATGGAATTAGAAATTACTAGTTGAAGTCAAGAATAAAGTTTTCTATCATATAGAATTTTCTGAGCACCAGCTTTCTAGGGGAAAAGATCATTTTGAAACTGGCAGGAAGAGAAAATATAAATTGCCAAATTTAAATGAATTTATTTGTTTAATTGAACTTTAAAAATGAGACATTTTGCACGACTTGTAATAAAATAAAAGATACTAACTTGGTCACCTTTTACTACTAATTAATGAAGGAAACTAACTAGGCCATCAAGAATGAATTCAAGATGGTTCAGTGGATAAAGGCACTTGTCACCAACTCTAACAACCTGAGTTATATACCTGGGTCCCTAATAGTGAAAGGAAAAAGCTTACTTCCAATAGTTGCCCTCTAACCTCAACATGCAGGCCATGTCTTGCACATGTAAGCCTGGGCACATGCGCTCTTGCATGCACACACACACACACACACACACACACACACACACACACACACACACACAATCAATAAGTCATTGTACTAAAAAATTTTAAAGAAGAACAAATGAACTCAGTAAAAGCACCCAGTGAAACAGATTATAGAGTCAAGTGCAGAAGGCAGAACCTGGCTTGTATTATAGATAATATATACATAGATATACATAAAGATAAAGATATAGATAGATATAAATATTATGCATGCATAATGTAAGGTACCACAGAAAATATAAAAACATACTTTAGGGTTTGCAATTGTCTTTGTCTGCCAAAGCTATTATGATGTTAAAACTGAAGTTCTTGTTTCGCTGGGATCACCTAATGCCAAAGTGAATAGGATGGGTAGCCATCCTAGCACAGCTCTAGATCCCATGCATCTCAAAGCTTAGAGACAATCTAACACTAGAGCTTTTGTTCAGGAAAAGGCAGTGTCTAACTAGTGAGACAGTTGGTTCACCAGTCGGTCGATTGGTCAGTCGGTTGGTGGGTTGGTTTTTGTGAGGAGGTCATACTATTTTTCTTTTGTCAACTTTCAACTGTATTTTCAGTGATTTTTATCCTATTTTTATTACCTGACACAGCAGCAACTAAAACACTGAAACACCTGTGCTCTTAGAAAGCCTGGAGGAGACATGTATCCCTGCACNTCAACAACTCAGGCTCACAGACCAAACCTCCATCCTCTGGTGGACCTTGTGTTATGCTCTGCACATTTATAGCTAAAATACTATTTTGAAAAAGAAAGAAGTAATTATTCATGTAGTTCTTTAAAAACCTTGAACTAACATGTTCAACTTTTTAGATGCTAGGGAAATATTCCTTTTATTTCTTTTATTTTAAATGGATGTGACCTCATAACCAAAAGAATATTTATAAATTATAGTGTAATCAGGTGGTTCCGCATACCTGGCATTGTTCTTAACAAACAGCTTTAAAATGCTACCCTTTGTTGCTCTGACTAATGTTGTTAGGGTCTTTGGATGCTTGGGTTAGTTTTGTGAGAAAATGTCTAGCTTTTGTTGCATATAATTACACAGCCCAGTAAAGAGCTTTGATATAAAAAAGAGATATTTTGAGAAAAGATGATAAATTTTGTAAATTATGATATTAAACTTAGAATACTTGAAGCAGAAAGAAAAATGGGCATTTAAGTCTCCTTATGGTTTTTCATTGTTAATTAGCTTTGAGTATCTGAAAATTCTCTAAAGCCAACTTGATAGATAGGACTTAAATGTATAGAGAAAAGTTGGCTAACTTATAAATAAATGTATGAATTGCAATGGATGATTGATTTCCTCCTAAATATATATTATAACTTTTCAAAATACTGTGGTCATTGAATTTCTAGTCAATTTAATTTAAGGTTATTTTAATATGCATTTGTGAAGAATATATGTATGTATCTGATTCATGTGAAGAAATGCCCTTAAAATTTCTTTATAATAGCCAGGCAGTGGTGGCACACACCTTTTATCCTGGAACTCAGGAGGCAGAGGCAGATGGATCTCTGAGTTCGAGGCCAGCCTGGTCTACAGAGTCAATTCCAGGACAGCCAGGGCTACACAGAGAAACCCTGTGTCAAAATAACAACAAAAAAAAATCTTCATAATCATAGTAACTGGGGTAAAAGGGTAGAAGAGATCAATATGATAGTTCTCCTTCCTGAGAAAACTGTGCTGTAGAAATCTTGACTCCAGTACTTTCAAAGTATGATCCCTCCCTAGACTAGAAGCACCAAACACATTTGGTCACTTACTAGAAATGTGGATTTCTGGGTCCCACACCTACAGAATCAGAAAACTCTGGAAGTAGACCGCAAACCCACACTGTAATAATCCTGTTTCTGATACCNGCTCAATCTGAGAATGAATGCTCTAGCTTAACCTTAGCTTTTAGGAAGCTGTGTGAGCTATATAAATCAGAAGGCATTATCAGAATACCCATGGAATATGGGGAGTAGCAAAGAGAAGGTATAAAAACATACATGCTGCTGTAGGGTAGGATGATACTGTATCTTCCTTCTCTTCCTACTGTCATCACTAGCACATGGTCATAGGACCATAAACCCCTGCTGGAACTGTGTCTCTAACCCAAGGACATGATAATTCACAGTCTCAAAGAAAGTGAGTAAACAAGGGAGCCCTGCAGTTCTCTATAAAACCTGAGAAGGTGAAATCTCCACATTGCCAGAGTGAAACTGTAGCTGTGTTCTGATTGTGATGAGTGGACCTCAGTGATACCCATGTCTTCTCTATGGATCCCCTATAAGCTCATGACACAGACTTGTGGAGTGAAGCAGTGTGATTTGGAGGTTCAGTGCACACTGAGCCACAAAAGAGTTGGAAGTTGTCTCTGGTTTTGCCCCAAAGCAATAGGGAATCTTCCTGGTATCGTCAGTGCAGATGACCATCCCACTCTGTTCATATTCTGTGAGTCATCAGGCATTTGAAAAGTACATTGTATTTTCTTTTCAATATAAACTTGATCAAAGATGTGCTTCCCATCACAGAAGGGGACTCTTGTTAGGACTAGTTAACACTTCATCTGTGGAATGAATTTCCCTCTCCCCAAAGAAGAGCAAAACAGCAGCAGATTAGAGTAGAATTGCAAGCCTGGGTAACTTCAAGAATGTGCAAAGGAACTGCCTCATTATTTCTTTGTCCAACAGAAAACCCAAGCTATATTCTCTGAAATCAGTAAGTCTCCTTTTGTAAGGATTGTCTTTACACTTGTTGAGTTACTAGCATGATTTTATTCTTTGAAACCGAAGNGTAAATAAAATTTGTACCAACTGTGTTTGATTTTGCACGAATGGACAAATAAGTTACTCATACCACATCTGAAATCCATTAGCACACTGCCTTTTCCAGGAGGTAACTGCAAATTGTACACTCAAAACCAAAACTGATTAAAAAAACTGCATGCAAACATTGGCAGAAGAAAACACTGTCATTACAAGAAGTTAAAACAATTGCAGGTTTGTAGTTCAGCCCTAATTGATATGTAAACATTCGGTGAAAGCAAAGTAAAGAAATACATAAAAGGAAGGCTAAGTACCAAGATATTTGCAACCGTGTGGAATTCTTATTTAATCTGAATGGAGATTAAAAGGACAAAAAGACAGTGGGCCAATGTTACATAATTGGGTGCTAAATAAAGAGGGAGAGATGGCACTTAAATTCTAAATTTTACCTACTCTTCAAGTATGTATCAGATATACCCTTCTTCAGAAATCCAGTGCCAATGAAAACTTGAGTTGGTGGAATTTTAATATTCACGATATTTGAAATAAAATAATCATAAGGCTGGAATTTTTACTCAATATTTTTATTGCATTTACTTAAATAATGTGTCGGTGCAGGTGAACAATGGCACATGTGTGGAGGTCAAAGACAACTTTCAGGAATCAATTCTTTTCTCTCCCAAGTGTGTCTTGGAGATTGAACTCAGGTTTTCAGGCTTGGAGGCAAGTGCCTTTATTTACTGAATCATCTCTCTACACTTTAATTTTTTAATGTAAAAAGTGTATCGGCCTAAAAAGGAAGCCCAGGACCTTGTATATGCTAGACAAGTATGCTATAACTGATTATATTCCCAGCTATGCTTTCATATATCTATTTTATTCATTTATTTTTATGCATATGAGTGTGTTGCCTGCACGATGTATGTGCACCACATGCATGCTGGTGCCCTTGGAAGCCAGAAGAGGGCATTGGATCCTCTGGAACTGGAATTAAAGATGATTATGAGCCACCATGTGGGCTGGGAACTGAACCAGGTCTTCTGAAAGAGTAGCAAGTACTCTTAATTGCTGAGCCATCTCTTCAACCCCTGTGTTTTTGTNTTTTAATTGGCAAGTAGTAAATCAATATGTTTTGAGGGCACAGTGTGATTTTTAATAGGGTGTTCATTATGGAATGATCAAATCAAGCTAAGTAATGTATCCATTACTTCACACACATTTTATGGTATGAATAGTTAAAATCTACTTCTTATACATTTTGAAATATACAATAAATTCTTAACCATACTTTCAACTTGTGGAACAGATCTCAAAAACTCATTCTGTCAGACTACCTGAATTGTACCCTTTTACTAGCATTTCCTCACTGCTCCCCTTCCCTACTCCAGCCTCTGATAACCACATTCTTTCTTTCCTAAGTTTGGAATTTTCAGGTTCCGCATATGTGAGATTTTGTAGCCTTTCTGTAAGGCTCACAGATATTCATATGAGTTCTCTGATATCCCAAAGAAGCTCAAAACTCTTGGTGAAGGATGGTGAAACAAGAGAAAGAAGGAAGGATGACAGCAACTTGTCTCTGTGGGATATGTCCTTGGACCTACCTACGGACCAGAGGTTGTTCTCTACTTTTAGAACCCAGAAAAGTCCTTAAGCTAAGTGATGAGTAAAGGAAGATCACTTCTGATCTTGAGATGTAGTAGGAAAGATTTAATTGCTAGGAGACAAGAAAGAACGCCAGGGTCTCAGGACCTCCAGAAGAGCTGAGACCTGGCTTACACTTACAGAGTTGGCAAAGTAAAAATGAAGTAAGGAGTAACTACAGGCAGCCATAGTGTTACTAGCATTACGTGTGCCCAGCTTATAAAAGAACCATGGCAGAAGTTGCACTTGCCTTTGTGCTTTATAGGTTAAGTCTAAAAGGCTTGGAGGCAAAGTAGCTTCCACTATCTGCAGCTGCGTGTGCTGTCATCTAACCCTGTTCCCTGAAGGGGAGCCATGAAACATAATCCAAAACAAGAAATATCTCAGTAATCCTATTCAGTGTCCTTTCTGGATACCAAGTCCTTCACAATCTGGATTCAGGAAGAACTTCTATTATGTGATTAGATGTTACCATATTTCATAATTTGAGACCTAAAGAGATACTGTTGCATAAAATGTGTTTCTATCCTTTTTCATATTTATTCCTGAGAACTTTGTGAGGATAGACTATTCCAGAAGAAATTGTTGAATGGTGGTTAAGAAACTGGCCTGTGTGGGATGGATGTCCCCTTTCTTGCTTGGAGCCAGTATAGTATATGCTAACAATTTGTGCTTATATGCATGTACACATACAGACACCTACTCAAGCACGTGTCTGTATACATGCATGCATAGAACATTCATTCGGCATTATTTGCAGTAGGAAAGCACTCAGATTACACTGGTCAGAGATGAGACTTCTGTCCTGCTCTCAAGATCTCTGTAAGAATAACCTGAACACTGCCTCTCACAAGAGAACAGAGCACCTTGGACAGCTACAGCACTATTTGTTCAATAAAGAATTTTCTTTAACAGTTTACCTAGAAAGGGTCAACAAAGTAGAAATGAAGCTGATAAGGTACCACACCTGGCTTGGTCATCATATGCTTCTGAAGCATCGGGATCATTTCTTTGTTAGTCTGAGAGACTTTTAGCACAGAGAAAAATGTTTGAGAAACCATGAAGTAGACTAGAAAACAATATCTTAACTGGAAGTAGTGTTAAATCTCCAAATCCTTACATTCCTCAGACTTTGGTAAATTACGTAGTCAGAGGGAAGTTCAGAATGAAGCCCCACTCAACAAACAAGGCAGAAAATTCCAGTCATTCATGATGAATTAAACTTCGCAGTAAAAACTGTGGACCCTTTTTGTTAAAATAGTTAATGACCTGTTGGATCATAATAGCCCTAATCCAGGGAAGAAGCCAGACTGCTAAAGATTCAACCTTTGTTTTGAGCTTCAGTTGTATAATCCCCCACCCCACCCCCACTTTCACCCCCATCCCCAGATCTGGTGATGCGGATAGGAGCTAATGATAAAAGGAAGCTAAATAAAAAATGGAAATTTAATTGTGGCACAATTTAAGATGCTAATGATAGTCAAAAAAAAAAAAGACAAGAAAGATTATTTGGTGAGTAGCTCATTCAAAAAAAAGTTAAATAGAAAACCTTTGTAAATTAGAACTCAACTCTAAATAAACTGAAAAACCTTCTTTTTGATTTTTCAATTAAAACATGAAAATGAATTGTGTAAGCATAGCAAGGTAGTCATTTACAATAACCCAGCCTATCACAGGTGGTTAGTTCCTCAAAAAGATTACCAAGATGTTGCTCTATTAGAAAAACCTGTACTATTTGGTTGTCATTATAAGACCTAGCTACAAACACTAGTAGAATTCTAATAGATGGCACTGAAGAATTATTGGAAAATCTGCTTGTATATAAAATCAGAGATAGGCAGACATACAAAAATGTGAATCTAGTACAAAATCACTTTAGTCAGGTATCATCCTTAGCAAACTATAGTTTCTTCTCTCAGATTTGTAATGTCCAGGAACAGTTGATAGTGAATAATGGAAAATAAAAGAGATCTCAAGAAAAAGGGAGTACATGAATGATATTTTATTTTTTTTGCGAAGCTAAAATAAAAATCAGGTAACATTTGTGAAAAATGGGTAAAACTTACTACAAGCAATGGGCCTTTCTCTTCCTTAGTGCAAGTCTTGAGTTTGAGTTTCCTTTGTAATAAAATAAGAGAATCTAATTTTAAAAAATTATCTCAATAGACAACATATCATCATGTCAAAGCTATTATTCAGCAGGAAGAAAACGCAACCNTCCCTTAGAAGCAATAGGTTTCTTCTCTGTATGTTAGATCGAATCGGGCTGTCCAGAACAGAGCTGACAGAGCAGAGAGAGAGACAGAGACTTATTGTGGGAATTGTTACATGATTATGAAGGCCAAGAAGGCCCACAGGATATGTTCTACAAGCTAAAGAACCATAAATGTCAGTGGTGTGAACTGATNGAGTCTGAAGGCCTGAGAAGTTGGGATCCACTAGTATAGGTCACAGAGGTCAAAAGTCTGAGATCCAGGAGCTCTGATGCCTAGAGCAAGGTAATGTTTCTGGCTGAGAAGCAGAGGGTGATTTGCCCATCCTCTACACTTTTATTTTTTGGGCCTTTGGTGTACTATATTACATCCATCTACATTGGTGAGGGCCATCTGCCTAATTTAGTCTGCCAACTCAAAGGCTTTCTCTTTTGGAAACACCCACAAGAACACACACCAGAAATATTTCACCAGTTTTCTGGGCAACCCTTGGTCCAGTCAAACTGACATATAAAATTAACCATCACACCTCTTTACTATAACCATTATCCCTAGCAAAGTGCAGTTGTGTAGAATGTATGACTTGAGTAAAACAATCACCACATAGTATTTGGATGGATGGTAAAGCCAGTCATGAGACTTCTTGGGTTCCTCTGCTGTGTGACCTAAGTAAATCAGTTGTGAAATTTTACTAAAAAAAATACTTTAAAATTATATAGAAATATTTACATTTAAAATTCAGTTTAATATACTTTAAAAATTCCTATTTGCTATACATTCAGGATCAAAGACTCTCAAACTTTAATAATTTACAGACTAGCTGAGTACTCTATTAAAATAAAGATTCTGACTCTACATCCAGTCTGACACCTGACATTATATATCTTATAAAAATCTCCATCTGGATTATAAATGAAAAGCATGTCTCCCATAGCTGGTCATGGACATGGGCTTCCCACCATGAAGCTGATTTGTCTATTGACTCTTCCAGGTCAATCTTCTGCAGTAGCCAGTCTAATATGGGAATAATCAGATCTGCATGTGGTGCTTTTTCTCCTTTGATTAGATGCTCTGTTTCTTCATTAGGAGTCAGCATGTAACAACAACTGTGC
Organism: Neotoma lepida; assembly: GCA_001675575.1. NCBI lineage: Eukaryota > Metazoa > Chordata > Mammalia > Rodentia > Cricetidae > Neotoma > Neotoma lepida. Next base: position 13,257 of record LZPO01028921.1, read on the forward strand.
TACACAGATATCTCCACTGTTTACTAATAAAGAGACTTTTCCTCTCTGGCAGAATGCTTTCCACACTTGTATGCTCAAGGAAATTCCAGGAAGTAGCCCCTGGCAGCAAAGAATGCTAGAAACTCCACAGAACTAAGCAAGACACAAAAATTTCTATCCGGGTCCTCCCCTAAGAGATTTGATGACTTATTAATCCAGTTCATCTCTCTGAGCTTCAGTTTTCTGAGCTCCTAAACTGAATTTCCATATCCAGATAAACTGCAAACAGTACAGAGAGAAACAGGCTTCAGCTAAGTGGTACGGTGCCAACGCTCTGGCCCTTGACTGATAAGTAGCTGACAGTTTAAATTGTTTCTGTTGATGGGAGTTTCTTCTTTTCCTCAGATGGTATTTTTATCAGGAAAAAAAAAGAAAGCATACCAGGGCAAATTAAAATCTGCCCTGAGAAGAAAGCAGGAGCATTCTGTGATATAAAACTATCGATGACTCACATAGAGAAAACTAGATATTTCTAATGACCTGAAGGTTTATTGACAAAACAGTTCACACCTAATACTGTCTACTGGATGTCTGGTCCAAATCACCAAAGCATTAAAGCTGGATCACTGCTCTTTGTCCCCAGGCCCCAGTGTGGGTAATTACTGTGGTGGCTTGGAAAGAAATTGTTTTAATTTTGGTGCATGGTAAATAAGTGTTTGCATGTGTTAACAGAAACTTCTTTATTATGTAGAAGTACCAACATAAAGGATGACTAGCTTTCTGCTGTTTTTTTATTCTGAGTTGAAATTTCTCACCTTCACTGGGGATGAGACTGCCTTTCAGTAAGGATGGGTCACTTAAAGTCTATGGATTCCTTCCATTTTGGATTTTTTTTTTTCAGCTTTGCACTCAAATCAGATTCACAACCCAAACAGTTTATCTCGCTTAGCTTCATTGTTATTTATCACACATAAAACATAGGGAAGGCTATATTTGAGTTATTCATTGCAATACATAAAATTATCCCAAACTTAGAAGTTTTAATCAACAAACATTGATTATCACATGGCTTCTTTGGGTTGGGGACACAAGTGTGATGTCACAGCTTCTCAAGTTTTGAATCTTTACCAGGCAGCAGCTATCTCTAGGCTAGCCTAGGAAAGATCCACTTCCTCCTTTGTTTGTTTGTGATTATTAGCAGGACTCATTTCCTGCTTCCACCTGGCATGAGTTCTCCCAATACAATTCCTTTCTACATAACATTTCTTCATGGAGCATCCACCAATGAGAAGCTTCTTTCATTAGAAGACATAAAGAAGGGAGCAAAGGAGAATGGTGATTAAGCTAAAGTCATGGTCTTTTGTAACCTAATCAAAGAAATGACAGCCAATCTATTATTTCAAAATAAGTCAGTGGATCCAGTCACACTCAGGGGGAAGAAAGCCAGGAAACTGGCATCACTGGGAGACAGGTCAGAGGTGCCCATGTCAATCAAATTAAAATTCCAGAACTGACACTAGCCAAACTTTATAGTTAAATCTAGAATTTTAAATGGTTTCATAAGATAACAATTGAAAGNAAAATGAATGCCCTTGTCAGGCAGTGTGAGATACAGGATGCCTCATTCAGACACCCATCCCAAGCGCAGTGTATGGGTGAGGTCCTGTCCAATAGAAGAGCTGCTTGTTTCTATCTGTTCCTTTTGCCTAAGTCACTCTTCTCTCCTTCACTGACTTGAACTTCTCAAATACTATAAACTCCTCCAAATCTTTCCTAAAAAAATTCCATCTCCTTGGATTTTAAAACTTTCTCTCTACTGTACATATAAATAATACCCATGAAATAAAATCTAGTGAGAAAGTACAGCAGTCCTCTTTAGTTTTAGAGATTACTGTGTACTTGGTGCCTGTTATATAAAATAAATACAATGTACACTGTTTTTACTTGATGACAACTTTGGGTCTAGACATGGTGGTAGTTGTGTGTTTCTTTGATAATTGTTCTTCTCTTCCATTGAAATCTCTTTTCTGATTTGGTCCGTTTTCTACTCACAGGTTATAGCCTGCACCAAGAATCATCATCTTTATTTTTAAATACGTTCATATATGTTTTCTTTTGTCATAAAAGTTTGCTAGGAGACATGCCCCCAAACATAACCTAAGGTTCAATAGATACATAAGTTAAAAATTCAGGAACAACAAAATTCTACAGGAACTTTCTTGGGGTCCTGAGGAGTAAGTATCTTGGTAAGAGACAGGATGTTGGCTTATTTACCAAAAAGTGATAAAGGAGTAAAGCTGAGTCACATTCTAAGGAAGAGAGAAAAGATACATGACCAAACCCAGAAAAGTCAACAAAGGTAGAAATTAAGAAAGACTTGCAACATCAGCTGATGATGTGAAGGGAGAGTCACTAGTCATGCTGTTTCTCCCAGCAGAATAGTCTGAAGCCAGCCTGTGAATTAACTAGAGAAAAAGAAAAAAGAAGAGTCTAATTCAGCTATATTAACAATAATAACAAAAATCCAAATGAAATTGACTTTCTTTAAAGATGAAGATAGATCAAATGTTTTAAATTTGCTTTTTAAAGTATGTAATACAGTTCTGATAGAGCATAATGTGTTGCCCCTAAGCTTACTGTAGTGCAGATTGTTTTCCATAGTTGTCTGCGTATCTCTGATGTCAACAATAAAAGCATCTATGGGCCTGCTGAATGGATTGTTGGGGTCTTGAAGCCAGGTTCAGGCCAGCCTCTGGCCTCTGGCCTGCAGCATCCCAGGAAGGCTAAAGCAGGGAGAGCTGACTCAGCTCTCAGCAGGGATCTGAGTTAGATCTGGTTCCCTTTACCATGAGGCCTAGAGGAGGCGGGAACATTATGCTCCTAAGCTTTCCTCATATTCTACTATCCATTTGCTAAGACATCCTCTTGACACGAGCAGCCTCACTGAATTCTTCCTTCTTCATCACTAACTCTAAAATGACAGGTGAAGGATTATCTTTTTCTGCCACTTACCAAGAAACTCAGCTCCAAACAGTGGTTGTAGGTTTCTGAGTTTAACCACACAGCTCACAATTGAGTGGATAATCAATCATCCTATGACTAAATCCATCTGGAACAAATTTGAAGAAGTGGCCATGTAGGTTTCTTTTCAGGGGAAAAAAAAAGAAAGAAAACTAAACTTAAACCAGAGTTGATCTTTTCAAAGTTTTAGAAGGAAAAAAATTATAGAACACAGCAATGACTTTCCTTCTGGAACTTAAGCACACACTGTAAGGTTTGTGTAGACCTCTTCCCACTTCACAGTGCATTTAACCATCAAAAAACCCTCTGTACACTGCAGGAGGGTTCACTCCTCAGAGAATGAGATCTCAGTCTCTCCTAGGGTAAAAAAGAAAAAAAAAAGAAAAGAAGGGGCATGGTACATTCACATCACTATAGCTTCATGCTGCTCTGAAATCCCCAGCATGCAGGCTTATCTGGGAAGTTATAGAACCCAAAGATCCAGGCCTTTCTTGGCTAGATCATTTTTTTTTCTTTGCATTGTGGACATTAAAGGATAATTTAAATTTCAAGGACCTTAATTTTTAAAATATTTTTATTAGTTTTTGAGAATTTTGTACAATATGTTTTGATCATATTCAGCACCCCACCTCTTCCTAGATCCATTCCCCCTCCCCTCCCCACCTAATTTTGTGGCTTTTAAAAAACCCATTGAACCAATTTGTGCTGCCCATTGTGTGTGGCTTTGCACGGGAGTGTGGTTGACTTACCAGGGGCTATATTCTTAGAGAAACTTGACCCCCCTCTCCCAGCAGCTAACAACTGCCAATAGCTCCCTTACTGTGGCTGGGACTCACTACAATCCTCCCCTTCCATGCTGGGATTTGGTCTGGCTTGAGCTTGCACAGGTCTTGTACATGCTGTCACCTGCTGCTGTGAGGTCATATGTGCAGCTGCCCTNCTGTGTCCAGAGGACAATGTTTCCTTGTAGTCACCTGCTGTCTGTGATGGCTCTAATTTTTCTACACCATCCATGTTCTGCAATGATCCCAGAGCCTTNGGAGAAGGGGGTACAGTATATCTGCTCGGTTTAGGGACAAACATTCTGCAGTCTCTTGTTCAGTTGTGAGTCTCTTTGTTAGTCGCCATCCACTCCAAATAGAAGCTTCTCTAATGAGGGTTGAGAGATGCATTAACCTATGGGTATAACAATAAATCATTAGGAATTGGCTTAATGCTACAGAACCTTGGTTTTTAAAACTTTTTCTCTGCTACAATACAAATTGGGAGTGAAATTTTAAAATATATTTTTGATGTGTACCCCTAAATCAATACTATTTATGCATTCATTTATTCAATGTATATTCCTATGTTGATAGACTCATACACTGAGGCATTCAGTTAACATCTGTTGAAACAGTATCAGGTACCTAGGTGCACTGCTTTCCTTGAGAAGACTTTCCAACCTAACTTCAAAAATAAGAAATCATCAAATAATCTGTTTTCTTTATTTATTTATTATTTTGTATTGTTTTTTTCAGACAGGTTTCTTTGTATAACAGCCCTGGCTGTCCTGGAACTCACTCTGTAGACCAGGCTGGCCTCAGAGATCTGCTTGCCTCTGCCTCCTGAGTGCTGGGATTAAAGGCATGTGCCAACACTGCCTCACCAAATTTTTAAACATTAAGTGTTCCAAATGATTCAGCTCAACAAGTCAATAAACCTTGCTGAGAGTGTTGTTTGTTTTTGCTCTTTCGGCTCTTTTGGGGGGCCTGCCACCCAGCTCCCAAATAAATCACACATGGAGGCTTATTCTTAATTATGAATGCCTGGCCTTAAGCTTGGCTTGTTTCTTGCCAGCTTTCCTTAAATTAGTCCGTCTGCCTTTTGTCTCTGGGCTTTTCCCATTCTCTTCTGTAAATCTTACTCTTACTCCGTGGCTTGCTGTGTAGCTGGGTGGCTGGCCCCTGGAGTCCTCCTCCTTCTCTGGCTACTTCTTCCTTCTTTTTCCTCCCAGATTTCTCCTATGTATTCTCTTTGCCTGCCAGCCCCACTTATCTTTTCTCCTGCCTTGCTATTAGCCATTCAGTTCTTTATTAGACCATCAGGTGTTTTAGACAGGCAAAGTAACACAGCTTCACAGAGTTAAACAAATACAACATAAACAAAAGTAACACATCTTAAAATAATATTCTACAACAGAAAGTTTCATTTCCAGGTAGGCAATGGTAAATGGTAGCTGCAGAGCAGCCCTGAGGTCATCAGAGGGGAAAGGCTACTGCAATCAGGTGGCTGTTAGGAGTTTTTAGACAATAGNTATCATGAAGGATGATCTGGATTAAACAAACGGGGTGGGGGGGAAGGGCATGAAGCCAGGCAGGCTTTGCTGGGAGTACACCCTAGAAGCCACACAGTGTGAGTCCTGGTGCCACTGTTTGCAATAAGAGAAAAGGCAACCTCTGTGAGCACATCAGGAAACAAGACTAGAAAAGTCACTGGATGACAGTTTAGATAAGACCCTGAATTCTTGGCTAAGCCATTTAGACTTGATATGGTCATAAGAAAACTTTTGATCAAAGAGTGACATAATGAAAATACCACCTCCAGATAACTATCTAATAAAGAAGAAAAGTCTACATAAATGGTTAAGTGTGTTAAATTGTCCCAATTTTCACTGTGGGATAGAGAATGTGTCAGTCTGATTGATAGGCAAGTGAGTGTCTCTAGAAAGAATTGTGTGGCGTTTGAGTACTGTATATATGGTAACAGTGCTAGGAGGAGGTATAATATGGATGGGTTATTTTCAGGATCTTAATAACTATCTTAAAATAGATCCCTATTTCCAATAAGTGCCGTTTGCTATTTTGTATCTGAATTCTTCTCCTGATTAAGTGATTCCAAACAAGTTAACTGCAAAGAGGGTCAACAGCAATATTTTTATTAATAGCAATATATTTATTCATAGCTATAAAGGTAAATATCAATTACANATCCATAAGATGGGATGATTTCTCTTTTCATGCTTCATGAAAAAAATCAATTAAGAGGTAACTAACTCTTAAATAATTGTTTGAGCAACCAGCCTTTCTGCCTCATGCCCACATCATTATACAATAAGGTGTTCATTCATTGTGAAGTCTAACTAGAGGACTATGCAGCAAGTCTCCACCTATAAACAGTCTAATCATGAGCTGTTCACAGTCATACTATTGTTTGAACATTAAGGCCNACCTCTTCAAAATGCAATGAAGCCAAGGCTAGCTCAAATGTGAGGTTTTTGTGAGTATATGAAATTATAACAAAAGGCAATTATCTGCCTCATCACTCCTCACCCTACCACTCTTCGGATAAAAATGGATAAAGAGCAATCTTTTAAAGGAAAGAGGAAAGCAATGGGTTC
>LZPO01028922.1:0-19616 GCA_001675575.1 Neotoma lepida
ATTTGCATTGCTAACTTAAAATGTACTTTTTAAAAGCCACAAAAAGAAATATAAATAAAACTTCAAAAATGTTTCCTTCACTAACTTATTTCAAAGATTAAAGGAAGAACTCATACACAAAAAATTCATACAAAAGTAGTTGATTTTATAAATATTACTGTTGCAATTCCTAGGCATACAAGGTCCCAGATAAAGAAAATTCTTTCCATAAAACAGTAGTGTTTTTCTTAGAAAGTCAAGTCACTGGGAGATTGCAGTGGAAACAGAAGGAGGCATTGGTGCTGGCTTATTAGGGTTTTAACCTCACCTTGATGGCATTCAGCTCATGGGATACATGGACTGAGGAGGAGCACCCCTCACTGATACAGGAAAGAAAACTACAGGGAATAGCATCAGCACAGCCAGACACGGAATTCACTGTAGACCACATCTGTCTGTGCCAGCTGTTGCCGGTCTGTGTACACTCGCCAAGAATAACAGCNATGATTTTCACTTTATAGCAACTTCCATCTCGGGATCTCAGAAGAATGCATCAATGTAGATTAGGGCTCCCAAGATCTTTGCCAAGAATGGGCACGCTTTACAGAGCATCCAGAGTGTGCCACTGTTCTGAGGGAGCCTTCTGGGGTGGAAAGAGGAATAAACCAGTTTTCAATTAGACCTGCTTTTCTGATCTGAATTTTCTTCTCAGTTTTACCCTCTATTTCCAGATAACCTTGAACACACAGCTTCCGGCCTCAACTCTCCTTTTAATTAATTAATTAATTAATTAGAGGATTCATCAACCAGCAAATGATCTCTAGTGTGATTTGTTTATGAAAAACCATGAGGTGTGGCAAATCTAGACTTGTCTCCTGAATTTTAGAGAGNCCTTGCTTCTTATGAAGAGTCAAGTACTGCCATAGTATTTTATCCATCATTCATCCAGAACTCAGCAGGAAATCTTATCATACGAATCATTAGGAGATGGCCATGAGCTTGAGCTTTTAACACAGAAGACTTTTTATGCTTATTTTCTTCCATTCTGAGGTTTAGCATTGATCCTTGTATCTGACATTGAGAAAAGAAATGGCTTTTGAGACTCAGTTTGATTGTGCTTAATTGTGAATGAAAACATTAAAACTGGGCTTGTTTCTCAGACTTGGAAGCTTTCCTTCTGTATTGAACCTGTGTGGATGCTCTTCAGCTCTTGACTGTCATCTTTGTGCAGAAGAAGTAGTACTTTCTCCTAAGAAAGTTTCCATTGATATTACTTTGTAATATGAAGTTAAATTCTTTAAGAATGAAGGGTAGCTGTGGGGGCATCAGAGGTGGGTTGAGAAGCTGGGCACCTTGTGTGGTAAGCTTCAGTCTCTAGGATGCCCAGCCCAAGTTACATTCCAGGTTCTTCACTTACTCTCAAGATACTCAGGCCTCAGTTTGCCCCCTTGGCAAATCAGTATGAATGCCTATCGAACTTGCTTGGTGAATAAATGAATTATTTAATGTGAAATATTGTTTGACATTTTCTGGCATCTGCTACATAGTACACCTTAATTATGTTCAGTCTTCCAAGTTATTAATCAGTAAATACGTAAACAAAACACTAACACATTTCTACCTCTGAGAACTCGTGAAAACATTCCTTTGGTGGGACTGGAGTTCCATTGCATGGCTGATTGATCAGAAATGGCAGTGCCCTTTGCCTTTAGATTCAGGATCAGAGCATGATCTTTCTCCCCCCTGCTCCAGTGTTGATGAATGACATTAAGTCATTCATGTTCTCTCATCCACCTTCCTGCCACATTTGAAAGACATCCATAGCTCAGAGTTGACAGGTTGTGTGAACATTTAACACAAATAATCATAAGCCACTGTTAAACCCTAGCACATGCCATGTATCATCTGCATACTACTCATGATAGCTGGGGAATAGAGCAACTATCCGCTTTCTCTGCCTTCCCTTCATGTCATTTATACATGAAGAAGCTAACACTAAGTTTAACCAAAAATTGTTTTTTAAAAAACTAAAACAAAACCTTGTGAAGTGTATAGAGTAAGTCGCATGTTTCATATTGCTCTGCCTCCAAAGCCCACACTTTCTCCATTACACCACAATCAGTGTTTCCGAAAGTAAAAGGGGCCACATTAGTCTCCAACCTCTGGTATAATTAGCATCATGCTTTAATCAGCAAGGTTGACTGTCTTGATTAACCTTTATGATAGATCATGTAAGTTTCATATTTCTAAATGAATATATAAAGATAGCTGTAAATCAGTGGAAAAACACAGAGCTAAGAACAGCAGGCTCATATTTAACTCATAGCTCTGCCACTCATGGGTGTGGTTCTATCTAAATCACTCCCCCATAAGTCAGTTAAGAAACCACTGATTTGATTTATTTCTTCATAGTGAGTAAAGAAAGGTGGGGGTGGGAAAGAGAATGGAAAGGAAGGGAAACCCCAGGCTCATCCTGTGACAGGAGGACTCTGGTGTTTGTGCTCTACCAGGTTGCTTATGGACTGTGAAGGAGCGAAGAAATCCAAAGGAAATTTAAGCTAACAGTGGTCTGTCGCCCCTGAATTCTATTGCTCCGAGTCCTAATTTAAGCCCCTGATCGTCCTGTGATGTTTTGGCCACAAGGACAATTTCTGTCCTCTTGAATCCATATTACCCAATAATGTGTTTGTATACTATTCACACAGCCTGGGGACGTTGAATGAACAGTGACATTAAGTTCTAATCCACCACAGGATGCAATGGCTTATANGGACCATTTTACTTAACTCATGAAGTAAATTCTGTGAGCACACATTTATATTTTAAGCAACTACCATTTTTTGATAAAGTAAATATCTTGCTCTGGACACCAATTGTTGATGAGTGGGTATAGAATTAAAACACAGGGAGAATCTAGAACCCATACATTAAGCGTCTCGGCCACAGCGATTGTCACCAGCTTTGTGCTCTGTTCCTTTGTTTTCCCTTCATATGCCTTGATTCCTGACTGAATTATAAACTGTTGAACTAGATGTGTCACAGCCATTGTGGTGACTGCCTTAATACCGAATTAGTCGCTAATATTTGTGGGTAATTTAATATAGATTTAACTAGAGGCTGCAGTTTACTTCCTGGATACCCTAGAAATAAGGACTTTTAACTAGTTGCTCATTTTGTCTATCTTCCCAACATGAGGAGCTTCTTTGATTTGCTTTTCATGGTTCAAACATAATTTTTTTTCCCTGTTATTCACTCTTAAGCCCCTTGCCTACCACCCTTCAATCCCAGACATCCAATGTGATCAGGGGCAAACTTGTTTGTAGAGGGTGGCATGTTCACAGAACAAAGCACTGGCCCTTTCTTTGCCTCCCAGGTGCCTTGGATTGCTGAGCAAGACACCCCTCTGACTCAGATGAAAACTACAGCATGTGAGGTGAAATATGGGGAGTTAACCATTTGTTTGCTGGTTTGCATTTCCCACGAAAAACTCAAAAACAGAAATTTACCTCAGCCATGGAAAGTGATGTGCCAAGCACCATATTTGCATATTAAAACTGAAAACGGATTTGCATGTTATTTCAGTGTCGTGTGTGTGTCACGTTCAGGCATCTGTCAATCCCACTAGCTACCAACAGCTTGTGCAGTGAGAAAGTGTTTCTGTGCGTAGAAGACTGAGAAACTCAGGCCTTTCATTTCTTTCAACCTGTCCACACTCTGGATTCCCCCTGCTCTGGTGGTTTCAAACTGAAAATACTAAAGAAGAGACTAGAACCTCATGGTTTGAAAAGCATATTTGTTATTTTATAAAAGTCATTCATTTTACTATATTCTATTTAGACACTTTAAAAGTATTTTTAAATAAACTCCTTACAATCCATCCTGCCAACTTTGCTGGACTTCATCTGGTATCTGTTTTTCGTTCTATGTTCACAGTCAATTTGGCATCTATGCTATACACTGTTTTAATATGCTCTGAAAACTATAATAGTAAGAAACATCATCTAAGTAATTAATAACAAATGACTGGGGAAACCTCATTTTGAACAGACAGTAAGTTAGAGACGAGAGCAAGACTACAGGTCAGGTAAGAGACACTCTAAGGTGACTATTAAAAGTGGGGTGTCTCACCAGGCCCAGTGGTGCACACCTGTAATGGCTGCACTTGGGAGATGGAGGTAAGAGGATCAGGAGTTCAAGGCCACTCTCACTGCACGACAAGTTCAGTGCCAGCCTAGATTCTATGAGACCCCGTCTTCATAAATAAATGAATAAGTAGAGAAATGGGTATACCTTCTGTTCAATAAACTTTCTCCCCCATCCCCACCCCACCCCAACCCTCCCCTGCCCAATGGAACAGCACATGTCATGAAATCTCTCTTCCTAACGAAGGAGCCAGCATCTACTGCATTTTCCTCTAGGAAGCCACTGCTACCTAGGTGAGGCATAGCAAAGATATAGTTTAATTTGGAAATCCAACCACAAAGAGTTCATTCCATTCATCAAACTTCCGTGTCATCCATCTTTGTGAGGGGAAAAAACAAACAAAAGAAGAAGTNTCCTGCATTTCTCTGCCTCTGTTAATGGCAAATCTATTATGCATAACTTGTAAAGCCGAACTGATAGGCCAGATGTAGCAGGTAGGTTTTAGCCATCCCAGTATGCTAGAAATAGCTTCTTTGAGCCTCCTGTAAAGCAAATTGAGAGGGATCCTCTCACTCCGGGGTCAGTCTGCTTTCTCCTCAGGAATGGCTTTGGGAGCAGAAAGGGAGCAGTAGGGTCATTACTGGGATTAGATTTGCTACAGGACTGTGGCTTCACTTTCCCACTGCCAGTTGAGGCGCATACTAGTTGTCCCTGGCTCTTGTCTACTGGGCAGTGTGGCATCACTGTTTGTGGCTCATGTGCCTGGAATTCCTCTAGACAGGGAAGTGAGAGGAAGGACTAGTCCATTCTCCATCTAACGTGAGCCTTACGTCACTGTGTTTTGTTACAGTGTCAACAGTTTGGAAGATCAACAAAGCATGCATTTACCAGTGTCAGTTTGGGAAACTTATGGGTAAAAGTACTCGTGATTATTATGGAAATTGCTAAAACAATCTGTGAAAATCANNAATACCACACTGATAGAAAGGTCACGGTGGGTTACTGGAAAAATCAGTAAACAAGCATTCCACTTCTTTTGTTAAGAAGAATATCACCTTTAAGCTCTACATTTCTTCCCTAGTAACTGTAACAGCCATATTTAGTAGTATACAATGCTTCTTTGTATGAAGTAGATAAATTACTCTTCAGCTTATAGTTGAGAAAATCAGTAATAGAAAAGCAAAATCCTAGGGAAAGTTAAAAGTTACTGGAACTCAAAGTCAGCGAGCCTAGATACTCTTGAAATGGAGACTAAGAGTGCTAACTGTGGGAAATGAGAGCCGTTTTGGCTCTGTTAGAGCATCCTAAAACCTTGATGTGCTAACACTGCAGGTTCCTCAGGGATGCCCAGCCTTTCTCTTGGTTGCAGTAGCTTTTCAACAAGCCCATCTTGCTGAAATACAAGTTCATCAGTCCTCTCCTGTGAAGACTTCGGCTTAAGAACTGTGGTTTAGCGACAGCAACACATGGCATGAGGAGAGAACTATGACAAAGTAGAAGCTGTAGGTCCTCACTGGGAGTGGGCGGGCAGCCAGGTCTCCCTCTCCTACCCCATGACTTCTCCATGACCCATTGCTGTCAGTTGCTATAGCCTGAAACACAACAGGTATCCCAGCATATCTTCTGCCCTTGGCCAGAAAAGGTACTTCATCCCTTTACACAGTGAGGCAGTGAGTCGAGTGGGACATTCAGTAAGAATCTAGAAGTAAAAGCAGCCACAGGAAATTGCAAAGTGCAAACTTGACACAGCTAAATGGTGATGGGGTTGCTATCAGAAATATATATATTTTTTCTGGCAGGCTTTCAGCTCTAAAATGGGGCTAATTCTACCTTTTGAAAAGAAGATAATTTCAATGTTTCTTTTTACAAGAACACATAATTGAAGTCATTTTCCTTCTAAGAGGAGGAACCTCTTGTACATCATTACAAATGGACAAGAAAAATGAGCATCTCTGCTACCCAAAATGATAGAGTATTCATTATCATGGATTCTTTCAGCAGATTTTGGCTGCTTTTTCCTGGTGTTTTATTTGCCTGGGAGTGCGTTTCTGGTAAGACTCAGACTCGCAGTAAGTGCAAGTAGGTGGTACTTTGCAGATAAGAAAGCAGCCGCAGGTAAGGATACAGGAGGAGAATGACCTGAAGCAAGGTCATTGTCAGTAACTTGAGAAGCTGATGCTGTGATGGTTATCAAGTGACCACTTCTCAACATGGATGCTTAGAACATTGAGCTACAGTGCTGGAANGAACCACTGAAGGGAGCGGGCATTGGCCTGGGAACCTCCACTATTTGTCTCTTAGTGAGGGCTCTTTATCGTGCATCCTCTTTCCTCAGAAAAGATACAGGGGCTGTGGTTACTTATACCTATAATCTACCACTTTTGAGGCCAAGGCAGGAGGGCGATGGTTTTGAGGTCAGTGTGGGCTGCAAAGAAAGGTTCAGGCCAGTTTGTCTACATAGCAAACTCTGCCACTACCACCCCTACCACCCCAAAATAATGGGTGTTGGTGGAAAGTTTCCTTCTCTACCCAAGGAAAGGGCATGGGGGATAAAGTGGTTAACTTTCAGAGCCTCTTGATTTCGTAACCCAAGAGTAGTGAAAGTTCAGTAGGCTGCAGAAGCCCTGCGAGCTGCCTGCTGCTTACTCAGATTCAGAACACTGAATGAAGCTCGGATGCTTCAAAGGATGCTGAGAAGTGGTTCACGTCCTCTTATAATGGAAACCTCTGTATTAATGAGGTTTCCACTGACTCAGTGTGCATTTATTTTTACAGGCTACAGAATATCTCTGAACATAGAAATATGTGATTTCACTCTCAAAGCCGACAATGACACACGCTGTATTATGGTCACAAACACATGGTAGAATAAAATCAAGGAATCTTCGAGAGTATTATTTTATAAATGAAGAAACTGAGGCCCAGGAAATGAAAATAATTCCATAAAGTTCTTCAGTCAAGTTAAAGACAGAAAAAATATTAAAAAGGCTCCAAATGATCAGATAGTTTTAGCCATGTAATAACATACTTACATCCTGTATAAGAATATACAAAACACTCCGGGCATAATGAAATGTTATATGACTGTGCTGGGTGGAAGTTGCTGTTTGCCTTATGATTAGTATGGTAAAAGTTCCTTGTTGAGCAAGGGGTCTGTCCATTTGTATTTCCTCTGCAGAAACCACTCCTCATTACTACACAGCACCACCCACAATACAAGGAAAAACCTAGACTTGTCTATGCACATTTGGCATCATAATATGTCTTTTCTTATGACACTTACCTGGACAACAGTTTAGTAATGTGGACCAGAATGTGTGGATAGTTGGATCTTTTATCTGAGGAAAATATATTTGAATTAAGGGAAACACACAACTGTATAAATAGAATAACAGCGCTCAGTTTCCCATGACTTTCAGCATTGGCTTTTGAAGGTATCAGTTTCCATTCTCCCTCTTGTAATAGTGTGAAGCAGCTCAGCCTGTGGGGTAGAGGCCTTCTCTTTGTCTAGTAACTGAAGGACTAAGCCTCCACCTTCTTGTGCCTCTCATGGCAACTTCTAACTGAAAGAGGGAATCAGCAATGCTTCCTGTGTGCCCAGAGACAAGAAAGGAATCAATAGTTAGCCACACAAGTAAGCTAACTTGTCTATCAAAAGTCTATCAAAGACTTTTAAAATTGCATTAGTTACTAAATTGCCTAGAAATACCATCATGTCTGGGTGATTTGTTTGTGTGTGTGTGTGTGTGTGTGTAAGATTCATTAACAAGGGGTTAGAGAGATGCCTCAGGGTTAAGAGTATATAACCTGTCTCTTATACACATCTAGATGTGTATAAGAGACAGGGTGGAGGTCAGAGGACACCTACTGGGAGTGGGTCCTCCCCTTCCACCATGTGGGTGCCAGGGATACTCTCTAAGAGAGGAGCAAGTTTGGGAGCAGGTAACTTTACCCCCTGAGGCACCTTGCTGGGGAGTGTGTGGTTTTTGTTGTTTTATTTTATATTTATTCCTTTGGAGGAGGGTGCCATGTGCTCTGTGGAGGTCAGAGGATGAATTGTGGGTGTCCTTTTTCTCCCTCTACCATGTGGGTCTTATGGATGGAATTCAGGTTCTCAAGATTTGTAGCAAGTGCCTTTACCCCTGAGCCCCCATCTTGACTTTGTCTTTGTTTGTTTTTTTTGTTGTTGTTGTTGTAGCTCACCAAGTAGGCCTGGCTCTGCCTTCCCAACCCTGAGATTACAAGCATTACACAATAATGACTTTTTTAAAGATAGATGGAATTCAAATCCTCATGGTTGCAAATCAAGTTGAGCCACTCCTCCAGCCCTGATTGCATTTTTAAATAAGCTTGTGATATAAAAATATTCTGCTGCATTCATATGTTAACAAAGGTAACTACCACTTGAAAATCTCCTAATCCTTTTCTCTTACCTAAAATGAAGACTTGGCATTGGCTGCTGTCTTCTTTCTAGCTCTTTTCCCCTCTACATTTTGCCATTTATTTTATGGACATTGTTCTTGGACTCCCTCCCTTTCTCCCTTCCTTCCTCATTACTCTCATGAAATCTAATTTATCCTTCAAGGACAAAGGCTCATATCTCCCAGCAGCCTTCTCCTGGCATGCTAGAGCACTGGAATCATACCTGCATCTGACTGTTTACACATTTTTGTGATTGTCTACTTTGGGTCTTTTTCTTCTACAACTCCTAAGTTGTCAGAGGTAGAAACTCTTAATAGTTTGACATGGTATTTGCAGTCCTTGGCGCTTTAGGTTAAGAAAAGTTTGGAGTTGTCTGAAGTCTGACCCTGTGACAACTTACCCATATGGCTTCCGAGGCTCTTGTGCCTTCCCTAAGTGATTCAGACATTTCAAAGAACATATTGATGATTAATGTGAATGTTTAAAAGAACATCTTTGTTTTTGTGTTGTACTGAGCAGTAATCCTTCACTCACATACAGAAAAATCTTGGCTTATATAAGAGTAAATAGATACAAATCTAAATCACTAATAACAGCTAGAAGGACTTGCAGACACTAGTGGGGGACCCTGAGAGGCATTGCTATGTAGCAAATATCTACCCAACTCAGTTCACCAGGCAGTCCAGCTCTGCTGTTTCTCAGAAGTGGTCTACCACAGGGCTGCTCACTTACCCACTTGACCTCAGGTTTCTCGTCCATACAGCACATTTGCACATCATACGGGGCCGTCCTCTAAGCATTTGAGATTACTTACATGTGAAGCGGGACCCTGGGAAAGGGTCGTGCAAGCAAGGAGTCATTGGATCATGGTGAATATTACACCACTGATGTTGACACTTCAGAATGAAGAACCCAGAACACAGTGGAAATCATCCCATCCCAGTGACCCTTCACACATTGTAAATTGTACATTTTTACCCTAAACCGTGCTATGAATTGCTCACTTGAAAATAAATAAGTTGGACACAGCTGTTCATTTTTCTTAAGATATCATGAGCCCTAATCTATATTGCAAGGGGGAAATTACAGAGATAACTGTCTATCAGAGTAAAGGTAAAATACTAAATTTCTTACAGGATTGAACTCAGTGTCCTAGGCTACCTTCCTGGGGTGGAAACCAACTCTTACCTAAAGAATCTGTGGTTTCCCAGCATTCATCCCAGAGGTGTTCCGTATTACCCACTGGGACGGGGGGGTGGGTAGGATAGTCATGTAGACAAAAGTCAGAATACTATACGATCATCTAGGTCCTTCCTCATGAGACATAATTCTCAATTAACAGTGCAGTATGGTCCCCAGCTTAACTGTGGGACTTGTCACCTTTATGTTTTGTGAAAGTGGTCTCCATTCTGTAGAAAGCACACAAATCTGAGGTGAGTTTTTTTGGTTGTTGTTGTTTTGTTTTGTTTTACTCCCAAACGAATGATGATATTTAGTATAATATCTTCTCAAGATGCTGTGCAATGGCACTGGACTACACCTCCCACGGGGCCACATGTCACATGACAAACAGCCAATGCTCCTAGTGCCTTGTTATGCTGTAATCACCAATATGTGAGGTGCATCACAGGCTCCTTTGGCTTATAATGTTTTCAACTTACAATGAGTTTATAGGGACATATGAGCATGATATGTCTGATAACATCAATATACAAAAAGTAGAATTTAAATGGAAAAGAGCCCTTCTAATCCTGGCAAGCAAAATAGGCAAGGATATTTGAAGAATGGAAAGGGTGATACTTTTTAAAAACATCTGTGAAATACTGACAGAGTACTTTGAAATTAGTCCTTTTAAAATATAAGTGCTAAAGGTAGACATTTCTGCCTTAGTTTTATGGGAGATGGATTTAGTTTCTTACCTCTTGTTTATTTTTTTAAAAATCAGGTACATAGTCTGAGGCAATAATAAATTGTGCCCTTTGGAAGCAGGATTATCATGTGCTCTTTAGTAACNGTTGAGTGAATTAAAACAGCTCGCATTAGTGCTATTAGCAGTGACAGTTGGTGCTTCTCCAGTACCTTTCTGTTGGAAGCCATGTGCAATATGTGGTTGGGGGAAGAGGTGCGTGGGTACAATTTGGGTTTAGATGCCAGCATAATCTAGGCTCAGCATCTCCCTTTCTTACACACCTGAAGGAAAGCAATTACTTACGTTCCGTCTTCGCTGTCTGTTTTGCCACCTGAAATAGCCCTTCTTCGCAGTGCTCTGAAACGCTTCCGTCCTGTGTGCCCGAGTTGCAGGTTATCTCACTGTCTGTCTCATAGTGACCGAGGGGATCTGAACCTACCCAAAGTCCATAGGCTTGCCAAAGAACTCCAAGTCAGATTGGCTCTCTCTATCACCATTCTTAGAGTTGTCCGTCGTCTCAACCATGAGCTTCTGACTTATAGAGAAGCTCCAGATGCCTCAGTATCACAAGACAGCAATCAGCTGAAGCTCCCTTTCTGTCCCCTTCACTCCACATTTAAACATGGGCCATTTGTAGTTGTTCCTGCTCACATAAAGTTACTTCTCAGCTCTGACATTTTGTTACTCTGGGAATCCTCCACTTGGCATGGATTATTTAGAAACTTATTCCAAGAGTTTAGGAGTAACCACCATATCTTCATCACTTGAAGTCATTGTGGTTTAAAAAAAAAAGTCCCATTTCATGAATTTCAAAAGTAGCATTTACATAACATAAAATAAAGTCACCAGCTCTCTTACGCAGCCATGAGCCCTGAACTTCAGTAATGACTGGTGTGATAAGATACATCCATGGCATTAACGTTATGAAGGTAAACAAGTGCTTTCTGGTTGGATTTAAGGCCCTCTGCACAGTACAAACAACAGCCAGTACTGTAAATCTGGCCAATAAAATAATGCTATTATTTTAATCAGTGGACCTAGTATTAAACTTTTCTCTAAAGCTACATCTCTCTACCCATACATTGCTACAGTTCTCAGACATTGCCAGTGACATTTATTTGTGCAGTGGGTAGCGGTTAACACAAAATTCACAGTTGGTCACAGTGTAGAGGATAAATGACTATAGAGCAGTGGTTCTCAAAACTGGGAAATTAGCATAGAGAAAAGGGTAAAACACAATGAACTCTTATTCGTGTCAAGAAGGCCTAGCTTCTATGCCTTAGACATCACTCAGCTAAGTAAAACCGCGTTAGGCATGGTAACATCTAGAAAGAGATGTGTGCGTTACAGGACTTTGTGCCTGCTAAGTCCTTGGGTCAAGTGAAGATGGTGGAGGGATGAATACCCAGCTTTCAGCTTTGGAGGATTTACTCTTAAATGATTCTGAAGACCGAAACTCTCACCCAACTGTTGCAAGGGTGCGTCAACACCAAGCAAGCACACACTCCATCCATCTCTCTTCCCCTTGACAGTGGCCAGTGCTATCCTCCAGTCTAAACTGTTGTAACAGCATTTTTATCTAAGGATACGGGGTGCTGTTGACAATAGCAAGTTGAAATGTAGGAAAGGGAAATCNAATGAGCTCCTTTTTCATGTCTATGGCATGAAAACATTGCTGAGCTTCCTTAACTGGAACGTGATAGGAGTGTCTTCTGGCTTGGGCATGGTGAGAGCTATAGCATAGATAGTTATTTGAACAGGACAACACAATGGCTGGGAGGTTTGTATTGCACCTGAGGTTTTTTCACCAAGGTCTAAAAAGTTTTATCTACTTTTTCTCTTTTTTTCTGCATCCTCTCCCAGAGAGCTTCCTTTAACCCCTGACAGTGCACTCTGTCCAAAGGCGCTGTCTTGACTGATGTGCCTGTAGACTTTCCTCTAGGCTGTATAGTCTTTATTGGTCATCTTCCTAATTAATACAATAATGATAACATGGCAACTGCTTAGCAGTTATTGAAAAAGTAGATTCCTACTATTGGAAACACAGATTCTAAAGTGTGATAGGCTCATCTAGAAAAGGCAAGAGAATAAAGCGGAAGGTCAAAGGTCAGACACTGGATAAGTAGTAAATCTTAGTGCACAACACAGGTCTACAAATGGATGGACCTGTGCTGCTTCCTCTCCAGTTAAACAGATTGCTGTAGTGGATGTTTAGACTAAGTTAAATGGTTATGTGTTTTCTTTCAGGGTGGACACCCTGGGCCTATGGGGCCTCCTTCTGTTCCCCCATCATTCCGGCCGGAAGANGAGCTTGAGCACCTGACCAAGAAGATGCTGTATGACATGGAAAATCCCCCTGCTGATGAGTACTTTGGTGAGTGGGGCCTGGAGCTGACTTTCATAGTAAATGTCATGTTCTGTTTTCCCTACTGAGGAATAGGGGTTTTTATCAGCTGCCCTGGTGCAGTGTTTGCATCCATTGCAGGAGAGGTAGTGTGTATGCATGCAGCACTATGCATTTCTGACCACCATGGATAGGAATACAGTGAGCTTGTACTAAAACCTCAGCGGGTCTTAGAGTTATTTGATATGCAAAATCAAGACACACTTTTGACAATTTATTACCTTTGCATGAGGCAAAGATAGACCATCTTTGTCCNTGTGGCTCTAAATACTTTTGAATAAAACTTGGAATCTGATATGACTCAACTGTTTTCTGGAGTCTTACCGTGACTGAATTCAAGAGGAAAAAAATACTTTTCTGTTTGTCNCTTCTTTCTTCCCTCTTTACAACTATGAGTAGCTATGAACAGTCAGTGTTATTCTTCCCGGTCCATTAGGATAAGCTAGCGGTGTGTATCATTTGTGAGTTGCTGTGGACACAGCTTGTCAAGGGAGCTGTAATGCAGAAGGGAGGAGACAAACACAAGTGATGGTGAGTGCATAGAGGAAAAGGCAGGAGTCCTGTGAACTCCCTGTGAACACAGTGAGGAACCGGAGATCACCCTCGAACCCAAACCCTTCAAACCAATCCTAAATGTAGAGATTGTTTACCATCAGATCTCACTCATTTTTTAAAAAACTGGTATTTTTGTAGCATGTAAGTAAATTAATTCTGGGAAAATAAATTTCAAACTGTAACATATTAAAAACTGTGAAATAGNAGATGAAGTTTTATCATTACATTTAAGAGCTACTAAGTTACNCCCATTTAAATTGGTATAATAGTTTCTAAACATTTTTTATCTACTTTGTATTGGTCTCANCACATGCTTTCTGAGTAGGTTCTTGAAGGATGTGTAAAGAAAGGTCATGAGGGTCACAGTAATGAGTAATGGCTCCAAGCTAGAGCACTGAACAGACTTCTGCATCCNCATGTCTTTCCTATCTTCATGACTTCTCTTGAATGTCCTGTGTCCTATTGTAAATGCACAGTGAAAGGCAAACTGAGGCCNCNGGCCCAAAGCTGGGAGTGTTTGAAGGAGGTGTTACTGCTGTATGAAAGGCATACCCCTCCGGTACACAGATGTCACTGTAATTTAGCTCGAAGAATATGAGGTAGGAATAAAGATCTCCGATTCTGGAACCAGCGAGATGGCTCAGCTGGTGTTCTGGTTTGCTTTTCTGTTACTGAGATAAGTGACATGACCAAGAGCAACTTGGGGGAGAAATAANTTATTTCATTTTGCTTAATTACAGTCCCTCATTGAGGGAAGTCAGGGCAAGAACTCAAGGCAGAAAGCGTGGCGGAATGCTGCTTATTGGCTTGCTCCAGGCTTGCAGCCCCCTTTCTTATACAGCCCAAACCTGTCTGCAAGAGACGGTATCCCCAATAGTGGTCTAAGCCCTCCAATGCCAATTAGCAGTCAAGAAAATTACCCATTGGCCACAGATTGGCACACAGGCCAATCTAATGGGAGGCAATTCTTCAGTGATGGTTTCTTCTTCCCTGGTGTGTCAAGATGACAACAGGTTAAAGGTATTTGTCACCAAGCCTGGTAACCATTTAATCCTTAAAACCACATCGTGGAACAGAACTGACTGTTGCAAGTAGTCCTCTGACCCCCACAAGTGACTCACAATCTCCCAGGCCCATTCTCTGCACCTCTGCACATACTAAACAAGCAAGTAAATGTTAAATATTTTTTTTAAATNAATCTTATTCTGGTCCCTGCTGTGCCCCTGACCAGCTAAGTATTGCTAGCAGGTCCCTTTATTGCCCTGAGCCCATTTTCCCACCTTGGTGATTAAAGATGTGGAGGAAATGGTCCCTTGCATTTCGTTCAACACCAGCAANTTCACTGTGGAAATAGCATCAAGCCAATGAAATAAAATGGTGAGGCTAAACAGAAGATNACAGGAGTTGGCACAAATGCACGGAAAATAGTAAGACAGAAACAGGCAAAGGTATCTGCTTATATCAGAGGATAGTAAAAGTTTATTGCACTCTCCTCATTGTAATAGGAGGAGGGTGCATGTTAGAATCCATGATAAACTGAAAAAAATGTTAATAATTAAAATTAAGCTGTCTGTAACTACGATATATTAAAAGTGAAAAGCTAAATTCTGAGTGTGTGTGCTTCAGATGATATGCAACAGTGCCTGCAGTGATAAAGTAAACTGAGTAACTGTATCAATGGGTAAATGTTACACACTCAGAAAACAGATACAAATGATCTTAGAACTGTCTTAGCTTTACTACATACTAGCTTAGAAAACTTGAGCGAACTGTTCCCTAAGCCTTCTCTGGTGCTGTTTCATTACAGTGTGGAGACAATAGCTACCTTATACTGTGATTATGAGTAATGCATGAAATATTTATAGAGCACACTCAGCCAAGTTCTTGGCATGTAGAATATGCTCGATAATCAGAGTTCACCAAAGCTCCAGAGACGTGCAGCTTATTTAAGAAAATAAGATATCCCTATTAAAAATCCATCAATAACACTTGATTTAAATTCAGGTTCTAGCAATAGTAAAAGGTGTGTCACCAACAGTCAATGTAATCACTGCCAAGTGGAGGTTGCTAACCACAAGCGAGAACTGGGGAAAGTCTTGGTTTTACTGAGTGTTTATGATATGGTAGTTCTAGTTTATGAACTTCAGAAATTAACTTATTTTATTCTTATGGAAGAATGTAATCCTGTAAAGTAGATGTCACTATCATGTTCCCATTAGAGAATTAAGGTCCAGGAATGTTAAGTGTTTTGCCCAATATCAACAAATAATGGGCTGTAGAACTGTACTTCAANCTGTACACCAAGCCCTTTGAACACAATGCCCTCAGATGGAAGGAATTAGATGGTAAATTNAGGGAAGGGTTTAGTAGGGAGATTACCTTTGGAGAGATGGGCATTGAAGAATGAGGATTCTCTTCTAAATAGACAAAATAAACAAAATGTAAATGGTGCCAAGATTGTTGTGGAAAACCTGGTTCTGTGCAGGCTAATCTGGTGGTGTTTGCCACAGGCATGGGTTTCCTTTTGAAAGTGCTTATGTCCCAGAGGGGTGATGAAAAATTACGGTTTATTATTGCAACAAGAACACAAAGTGATATGTCGTTTAATCCACATTCAGCCACCATTCTGAGAAATTTCAGGAAAAGAAGGAATATCTAGAGGCAGCCATAAAAAGGTAATTATGTAGTCATTAAGCTTTGGTGAGTCTTTACACTTAGTTTAATTAAACTTTGGAAATAGGAAGATCCTAGAGAAGTGGGAAGATTTCTGATGAGGAAACTTTTGACATGAAAAGGGAAAAGTGGAATTGAAGCCCCCATGTGGAAGTGGTAAACATTAGGCAACGGGTTGGAGGAGTCAGTTGAGACAAGTCTTTAAAAGGTTTCTAAGCCCTGGCTGAAGCCTTTGGACTTCACCTTCTCTAATGAGTTGCCTGTTGAGATCTAGTGCCATGAAGACTGTTCTATGGAAAGTGCTCACAAGCATAGCCTCAGAGCATAGTTGGAATGCCATCTTGGCTTATGTTGCTTAGCAACATGAGGTCAGGAGTGAAAGTACTTGTTACAAGTCTGCCTTGACCATCCCACTCTAAACCTGTCCCATCACCTTCTCTGCTGCAGAGAAGCTGTGCCATCAATGGGCACAGACAGGAGAAGCCCGGGGATTTCAGTACAGATGTCAGGACAATGGTACTGTGTGAGGGAAAGAAGAGAGGATCCATATGCCCACCTGAAGATGGAAGAGGGAAGGGGAAATAGCACTGTTTGGCCAACNGAGGTAGATAAAACTCTCTTGCTCTCTATCCAGAAAGAGTCGAGAGGACAGAAGGCATTTGGAGATTGGAGAAAATTCAACTAACCATCTTATTACCTGAGCTTTGGCTCAAAGTCTTATCCCTTGGAATTATCTGTTTGGTGGAAAACTAGAAGGGTGTGTTTACATTTG
This sequence comes from Neotoma lepida, assembly GCA_001675575.1. NCBI lineage: Eukaryota > Metazoa > Chordata > Mammalia > Rodentia > Cricetidae > Neotoma > Neotoma lepida. The sequence continues at coordinate 16,858 of LZPO01028922.1, forward strand.
AAGGAAGCCTCAGCTCTAGGGGCAGATGCTTAGAGTGACCAAGGGGTAAAGAACTAGAAATCATTCTAACTTATGAAGAATTCCAAACTTAAGGATTAGATATAAGTTAGATATAAAATGNTGGAGGGCAAATGACTAGAAAACTGAGCAGCGAGCGTGACTACTGAGCAGCTCGGGCCTTACCCTTTTTGAGTTGTTTCCANGGAAAATGTAAAGGAAAAGGTGAGCTGTAGACAATCTTGGAATGGCTCTTTGAAGTTATCTGAGAGTTTTCTTGTTGACTGAGATCACAGACTCCAAGATTTCTTTTTTCATCCAGTTTAAAAAGAAATGTAATTGCCTATGAGACAGAGAGAGAGACACACAGAGAGAGAGACTGCAGCACAATTCCAAATGACAGTCTTCTGACTTAGCTGCTCCTAGGACTGAAGACAAAACTGTTGGATGCCCAATCTCTGAAAGTGGATGCTGTACTGGATCTGAGAGGAGACTGAAAATATCTGACAGTGTATTTTTAAGCATGCAATATAATTATCTTGGCATTGTTTATATGATGTTGTCTTATTTTAAAAAAAACCTGGTGTGTGTGAATTTCAAGTTGTTTCCTAGGCTATTTGAAGAATCACTATGCCTTCAGAGCAGTACAAGGTAAACGCTTATCTAAGGGAATCTTGTACTTAACTCTGAGGATTGTTAGTGGAAGATATTGAGAACTTTTGCATGGACATGGGATTTGGATTGGAACTAGGCTTTCCTTCCCTTCCAAAGGGTGCTTGGACAGATTAGAAGACATAAACAGAGCAATATGAGGCCCATGTTAAACCCCAAAGGAAGAATGATGGGAATGTACTGTCATTCCTGTAGTGATGCCACCTGCTCACCACAGTTAGTGCTAAACACCTTCTCTACTGAGATCAAGTTGGAGGCCCGATGATGTTCATGAACCAAAACAGCTCTAGAACAGAGGTTCGGTTCCTCCCTGTGCTAGCTGGGTCACTCAGGAGTGAGCATATCCACAAACTCACCTGAGATGCTTAGGACACTGGGAACATGATTTAGGTACATTGGAAATTGTAGAGGAAAGAAACCTCGGGTCTAGCCTGACAACCGCTGAAAGTCAGTCACATGTGAAATGGATTTGGACAACAGTAACACAGGCATGGGGTGGGAGAGTTGGAAATTCCCATTATATGTGGAGAACTAACTTTTTGAACAGACAGAACAAAACTCTTGAGAAATAAAGGTGAAAAATCACCTCTCTGATGTTGAAGCTGGTGATGCACACATATGCTGATGGTGACTGTCTTTCCTCTAATGTCCAACTCTGACATTATGTTACTGAGTTATCTAAAGTCACTCTTAGTAGATGCACCTTCGAAATGAGTCCATTATATCTAGTTTTAATCCCAGCACTTGAGAGGCAGAGACAGGCAGATCTGAGTTCGAGGCCAGCCTGGTCTACAGGGTGAGTTCCNGGACAGCCAGGGCTACAGAGTGAAACTCTGTCTCAGGGGAAAAAAAATGTATGTATGTATATATGTGTGTGTGTATAAATTTAATGAGTCAAATTAAAGTTTTAATGATAGTTTTAAAACACTTCCATGCTTCTTATATCATCTGAGCTAGACAGCAGCCCAGGTAAGGGGGCAATAAATTAATTTCCATCCATAGATGAAAAAACCCAGAAACCAGGTGATAATGAGCCTCCATGCTCTCCAGGACACTATGCTGCCCTCACTAGTCAGAGAGCCAACAAGGAGCAGGATGGCCCTGGCACAGACCTTCCCACTCCTGAGTCTCTCTTTGCACTTTATACTCTCTTACCACATTGCCAAGTTGGTCATGGACCAGTTAGATCAGTTAACGTGCTGTGTCTGAGCCTTCAGATCTGTACAGAGAGCTGTATGATTGCTTTGGAAATTGCTTAGTGGGTCTTAACTAAGGTACTGGGTGATTTGACCTTGATTGTCTTTATTGTTGTGTGACAAGAAAATTATTTCCCAAGTGTCCCTGTTGATGACAAAATGAGGACTAACTGACTCTGGGTGAGCAGCTTCCTTTAGTGAAGATGGAACCTCAGGCCTTGGGGATCTTGTTTTCACACACAAATAACCTAATTAAGTAAAAACCCCAAAACCACAGCATCGGAGGAAAAGTAGAAAATGGGTAGTTTAGAGAGAAGGTGGTATTGATTAGAGGGGAAGGTCGGGGCTTTGGGGTTTTCTTTTTTTCACTTTTCAAGGTAACCATGGGTCATGGGAATGTGGTGTTTTTAGTTAGATATATGAGATGTATTTCCTTTATGGTGGTAGCTTCTTGTAAAGTATTTGCTCAGAGCAGTGAGTGTTTACAACACTAAATGAATAGCCCCAAGTATTTTATGTCTTCCATCTTAGCACATGTTATTTTTCAGTAAATTCAGCCAGTGTGCTGTTAAACATTGATTTGGAACGCAAGATTTATAGTTTTACAAAGAATGTGGTCATAGAAGTTATGTAAGATAATTTTTCATTTTCTAGAAAATTAAAGCCCAAATGATTTATTCAAGGTCAATAAAAAATATATACATATACACACACACATATATGTATATATACATATATACGTGTACATATATTCAGTATTTTTCAGGGCAAATGCATTCTTACCTAAGTATAACAAAGGTGTACATCCAGGTCTTAGTTTGTAAAAGTATCTAGTCCAGCTTACTTCTTTACTTTTGTAACAGCTCCAATCCACTTTCCACCATCAGATGTTTT
>LZPO01028924.1:0-13668 GCA_001675575.1 Neotoma lepida
TTAATCTAGTGGCTGTTCTGTTCTCTGACCCCAAATAAGTTTTATTAGGGTACACAATATTTTGGGGGACATAATATAATCACCACACTTCTCTTAACATCAGGTTTATACCTACATATCTAAATATCAGATATATATCTACATACCCATTTGATATCCACACTTGCCAGATAAAGATGTGTATTTAGATAATGGAACATAGAGAGACATTCCTCCTCTTTGTTTAGAAACAGAAGGACTCATTATTTAATGCTCTATTTGCTCCTTCCCTAGGGCTGCTCTATCATGGTACCTCATAGTGAAATACTTAAGAAATTTAACCTATTGTTCAGGTCTAGGGGTTGGTAGACTAGTTCCTCAGGAGGACTTGGAGGAGGCTGCTCCATGTGTTTACTCTAGCTCTGGGTGCTTTTCTGGCAATCTTTGGTCTTCTTGAGCTTTCGGACCTCTGCCTTCATTTTGACATGGCTTTCTTTCATTTGCCTTTCTCTAAATTCCCCCATTTAACTCAGGCCACTTGTCATATTAGACTGGGCTGAGCCCAGCTACCCCATTTAAAATATAAAAATCATATATTCAAAAAAGTCATATTCTAAGATGCTGGGGGATAGGACTTCACGTAGGGGACCAGAAATTTAATGAAATGGCAGAGTGTGAGTGAGGCCCCTGGGTTCAATCCCCAGCACCACGCACATGAAGGAATAAAACAGAAACCATCACTTTAAGGAGATGCAGTTCAACCCAGGTGACATTCCCACTTCTCAAGCTCAGTGTCTCTGTCAGGTGAACAACTACTATTCTACAGCACTCATCCCATTTGAGGAGCAGAGAACAGGGTAAATGCAAAGCATCACAATGATGTGAACCTACCTCCCCACAAGCCTCACTGAAAATTTGTACCAAATTTCTAAGCACATGCCATTTGTAAGACGAATAAATTTAATGGGTTTTATACTTTATTGGTTTCTAAGGTCACTGGATATCCACGGCTGACACAGACACAAAAATTACTGTCTCCTTTAAAAATATGAATGTGATTATGGTTTGAAACAAACTCAATTAAAGTTCAAAAGTCTATCACTAACATTGTATACAACTGATGAAAAGTATTTGTTGAACATACACCTTATTTTATCACATTAATTCAGTCTTACACACACACACACACACACACACACACACATCACCTCCATTTGTTGGAAACACTGAATATAATGTGTTTTCAACAGTTCTAATATACAGCATTGGTAAAGGTTCCAGTCTATCAGACTGCAGCATGGGACCACTTCATTGGTTGAAAGTCAGGTAGACACCGTGTCTTAGTTTGGGTTTTTATTGCTGTGAAGAGACACCATGATCAGGGCAACTCTTTGTTGTTGTTGTTGTTGTTGTTGTTTGTTTTTTGGGTTTTTTGTTTGTTTGTTTTTCGAGACAGGGTCTCTCTGTGTAGCTTTGGAGTCTGTCCTGGAACTTGCTCTGTAGACCAGGCTGGCCTCGAAATCACAGAGCTCCACCAGTCTCTGCTTCTCAAGTGCTGGGATTATAGGCATGAGCCACCACCACCAGTGATCACAGCAACTCTTATAAAGACAACATTTAATTGAGGGGGCTCACTTACAGTTTCAGAGATTCAGTCAATTATCATCATGGCAGGGAGCATGGCAGTGTGCAGGTAGAGGTGGTACTGGAGCTAATACTGCTACATCTTGGAGGCAACAGGAAACCAACTGACTCACTGGGCAGAATCCTGAGCATAAGAAACCTCAAAGCCCGCCCCCACAGTGACATTCTTCCTCTAACAAGGTCATACCTACTCCAACAAAGCCACATCTCTTAATAATGCCACTGCCTATGAGACTATGAGGGCCAAATACATTCAAACTACCACACACAGATCTCACTAAAGATGTAGGATAACTGCATCCACCTGAGTCAAATTTGCCAGAACGCAATAGTGAATCAAATGCCTGGCTTGTTCCACCTCACAACATACATCTACATCACTGTTTTCTCTGCACATTTGTTTTCATTTGTCATTTGTGATAGTTATATGCCCTATTGAAGTAGGGGTGGGGGGTGAAAAAGTTCTAGTATTTCAAGAATATTCTTTAAGGAAGAAAAATACATAGGTAACTTTTTCAAAGTCAAGCAGCAAAAAGAGGTTTCTTGATCAACGTAGAATGAACTAACACTTGTCAAACTTTCATTAACTAAGGATGCCATAAATATAACTTTCAACCCTAGAATAGTCTCTCAATGCAGCAGCCATGCCTTGAAGCCAATCCCTATAACTCACTAACTAGATGGGAAAGGACCTGCAACAACTCAACTCACATCTCAGCATATGAAGCAAACAATATGTAGAAGGATGGAGGGACCACCAAAGTGGGGACAGAGTCCTGGTTTTAAAGCTGCAACAGGCTTTCTTACTTCTCTTTTTTGTTCTGGGTGCCTTTATTCCAGTTTCTGCAAATTCATGTGGTAGAAAGCAATCTCAGAAAATGCCTAACTCATGAGCATGCTACCACCTATATACTCCCCAGAGGGAAAGGACATATAACATGAAAGTGAGGGAAAGGAAAATCCTGTGTAAATCCAGAATTATCATGGGTGCACATGGGTAGAAAATTATAGTGGAGGGCTGGAGAGGTGGCTCAGAGGTTAAGCACACTGACTGTTCTTCCAGAGGTCCTGAGTTCAATTCCCAGCAAGCACATGGTGGCTCACAACCATCTATAATGAGATCTGGCACCCTCTTCTCTATACATAATAAATAAATCTTTATAAAAAAAAAGAAAATTATAGTGGAGGTCCTTGGGGTCACAAATAGAGCATTTAAGATTGACCTTACAGTGATTTAAGAAATAGCACCACTCTTCATTGAAGCATTTCAGCTGCCAGCTCAAGTGCCTGATTTAGAAGCATAAAGCAAATCACAATCTGCAGAATCTACAGGCATTCAATCATGAATGTTTGATTTCCCATGGTCTAGACTTCACCTGTCTTCAAACCAGGGTGAAGCATAAAATCTCACCCCATTCTCTCTAACAAAGACTCTTCCAACAGTCTGACATTTTGCCATATTCATGCATTCAGTTGCTCATCACCGAATATGGGACTCCCACATACCCATCTCCATGTGCAAAGATAAAAGCAGCTCAGGCTCCCAACAAACCAGAGGGAGGACCAGGTTTCCTCAAACAGGTACCTGGGGGGTGCTGGTTAGGATGCTATTATGAGCAAGGCCCAATGAACCTGGATGACTACTTAGTTATCCTTTTCCCTTTGACATGTGGAACCTAGCCTCTCAATATTATTTAGAGCTAATAACCAATATTTTCATGCAATTTTTCTTCATTTCCACCTGCCTCCCTCTTCATTGACTTAATCTCATTTCATGAAGTTTCCCTGTGTATCTATGTGCTACACTCCTTCAGCAGACTGAATGAATACGTTCTCTCCTTACAGGCATCTATTTAAAAAATGCCCTGAATTGAATTTTGATGTATTTTAGGAGCTGAGTCATATAATTCTGCACAAAGGAAAGAACCCTATTAGAAATGAATAATAATCCCAAGTAGGTTGGCTAAATTCACAGTTCATTTATCTAACTTCCCCAAGGTGACCACTAGTACATAAAGCAACAAAATGGCTGGAAGGAAGAGCAGACCTGGCTAAGAATTTAACTGCTAAAGCATATCATAAAGTATAAATACTGAGGTAACTTTAGGTATCACTTCTTAGGAAACTCTCAATTTCTTTTCAATGAAAACATATTGTCATAGTTTGTTTTATAGATTATTTTATGAATTATTTTTGTCTTATGATGTTCAAGCTTCTTCAGTGACCTGAAGTTTCACAATAAAATAAAATATATCCAATATTGGATGATGTGAGATAAAGGTTATTTATTCTCTATTAGCCAGATGATCACCATACATTTTTATTTTTATTATTTTATTCCTTGAGATTTTGTGTTGTTAGACTTATATTACTCTGTTCTCACTCTGCCCATTATTTACATAAGTCTTACTCTTTCTGCCACAAGACACTTCTCCAGGATATCACAATTCTCAGTGCACAATTGAGCCTTCTCTCCAGCCAAACACTCTATAGCCCCTCATCTTTAATCTCTCATTCTCAGCTCCAGGAAATTAATCAGACCATGAACCTTCTCGCTATCTGCTAGTTCATACATCCTCTCATGGCTCCAGGAGAGCAGCCAACCTTTCATGTACCCCTCCATCCACTGTAATTTTGCATCCTGGTAACTGCTACTAGAAACACATACTTCTACCCATGGAATTTAAAAGCCCTATTCCAGCAGTTCAAATGTAGTTTAGCTTTATATGTAAGAAGCATGCATTCTATCATATGCGCTAAAAGAATTAATCTGAAGTAAATTAGCTTTTGCCTAAATTCTCCCTAAATTACCTCTTCACTGCTTGTTCAAATTGTTTCCATGTTATTCCTCAGAAAGCAGAATTTCTCTCTCTATATGTATGCACATGTATGTATACACATGTGAGTGAATGTTTAGAACTAAAGACAAGGTCATCAAATAATTTAAAGAATTAGTTAACAAAACAGAACTTGTTAATTTTTCAACACTCAGTTTTTCTGTTTTCAAAAATTGAGATTTTTTTGGTTTCTAGTACTATTTTTATGGAAAACTAAGGAATTTTTAAATTACTCAAAATTGTTTTTTATTTTATTTATACTCTAGTAAACTCTACTTCCTAGTAACTTTTACTTTTGTAGCTCACTTCTATTGAAACATTTTTAATTGGATGCTACCTACAAAACTGAATAGGATCATGTGTCATATTAATAACTTCAATAACAAATATAAATCATCAATCCCCACCAGAACTAGAAAGCTCAAATCATTCTTCATAAACATACTGTACAGAAAAAAAAACATTGGTTAGTCAATATTTATGACAAATTCACTTTACTATACATAAAAATATTCTACAGACAATACCAAAATACTGTATTGTAGTTTTACATGGGAGCTGATTGGGCATTTCTGTTTTTATTCAACCAGATAAGAGAGGGGAAAGCCACAGAATAATCAAAAGAATATTTGCAATGCAATTAGAGGGGACGAGTGCATCTGAGTGAATGCCAGACACAAGGGGCCTCCCCTTAATTCACACAGTCCAACGTCTTAATGCACTGTACAGCATCAAACTGCACTTCCTACAGTGTTCAAACTTTTGTCAGTTAACTAGATGTTTACGGAGTGCCTGGCCTGGGCACTCAACATTACGGGTATGCCATGCAGGGCTACCTAGAGAGCTCCGGCACCATCTGTCACTTCAGCTTCCAGAGATCCAAAATTTCAATTCAAACTAATTTACACTGCACTCAAACTGAAGCTATAATTCAAATTTCGACATGAAGCTTGAATTCCTTTTCAGTGTTCTTCAACTTTGACCCAGCTCCCCCTCCTTCACTGAAAAGGGCCAAGACAACAGCCCAGCAAGTGGGGCAGGCAAAACAGGCCTCCTTTGTTCACTTTGGTCCTTTCAGCTCTCTATTGAGGTGAGGGACTGAAAAGGCGCACCAGGCTTTGGAAGGCTGCTTGCTTGCAAGCCATCCTCCCTCAAAGAAAAAAAAAAACCCTCCAGGATGAAACTCTTTCACAGTCCATTCTTACCTTAAGGCATAATTAGTGGGAANTTAGCACTCTTCCTCTCCTTTCCTCTTCTCGAGGGAATATGTTCATCATGTGTAAGCTACGTTCATAATGTTCATCAAAAACGCACGCCTAAATCACACCGTTCAAATGCATCTAAAGTGGCATGGACTTAGCTTTAAAGCTTTGGAGAAAAGATCACTACATGCTGAATACACACACTGAATTTTTTGGATGCTCTCAACCCACTTGAGAAAGATAAATCAAATTCATTGCATAGTGCCCCGTGGAAGACCTCCTACAGTATTTTCTCAGATTGCTCTGGGAACAGGCTTTTCTAGTTAGAGTGGGTTTTGAACCAACACACCACGCATATCATAAAATGTGGAATATATTATAAACAAACATACATATGTAAAATACCATATCCAGTATTTCCTGTTATCATCTAATAAGGAGAATTTTAGATATTTGGTATAATAGTAACTGTCATCATCATTCTCCTGTGAATTAAATAATGAAGGGCAATAGAGAAGGTAAGAAGGGAACACACAGTACTAGACAGGACTTGCTAGTGGTGTTTGGAAACTGAGTAAGACCTTTGCTAATGTGAGCGGCGCAGGAGTCTGTGTGGATCAACACTGGAAAATTCTTGCACTCACTAGCTTTTTAATTATTTGAGGGAAACCCTCCATTAGGCTGTTATTTTTTTTTCTAATTTGTAATTCCAATCTTGTAGGCCAATAAAATAGGTCAATTAAGTTGACACCACATCTTTTTTTTATTAGCTCAGCTAAGCAATTATAATTGGGTGGTGAGGGTTATTGTGTCATCTTTGAAGAGTCAATGGTAGAGAGAAATGCCCAGTGCAGAGAAGTAATTTACAATTCCAGCACATCCCTAAATGTTCAGCATGAAGATATTCCTATCTGTTCCAGACCTGGGGCACATGTGCTCTTGAGCTGAATTAAAATAATGATGTCACTTTGGGGTAATAAAAAAGGTGTAATAATTTAATCTACTCAGGTAACAAAATCATTGGCACAAATGCACCACAGATATATGTATGTATGTATGTATATACATATGTATTCTGATTCAACACATTAAAATATCAACAGGATAGCCGGGCAGTGGTGGCACACGCCTTTAATCCCAGCACTCGGGAGGCAGAGGCAGGCGGAATCTGTGAGTTCAAGGCCAGCCTGGTCTACAGAGTGAGTTCCAGGACAGGCTCCAAAGCTACACAGAGAAACTCTGTCCCAGAAAAAAAAGGGGGGGTCGGAGATGGGCAACTCAATATAATCATTATGCCAACATTATATATTCAGTTGTATAAACATATCAGATACATTCTCGTTTAACCACGTAAGCTTAAAGTTACAATTGGGATTCTAGAGAGTCAACTGAATCTAATAGGCACTCTTACTTGTCCACTCTAGGACAGAAGGGCCCTCTGCACAGGGTGAGATCAATCTAGGACAGAGGGACCCTCTGAACAGAGTGATTCCACTTGGCCTCTGTGCAATAACTACTGAGTGTTTGGGCCCTGCTCTCATTGTTAGAGACTTCCTACTTGGAACCCAGTCTCACAGCTATGGTTGCCTCTTTTTTTNATCTGTTTCAGGCTTTGTACAAGATGTAGTTGTTGGAGCTTGTGCAACTCCTAGTTGATAAGGGTTAAATCAAAAAATTGGGAATCTTTGAGTGATTTGTTCATAAAATAGGACACACTGATTTAGAGCTTTATTTTGGTTTATGATTGTATGGTACATGTGTGTTTGAGTGTATGGGGCCACTGATGTGCCATGACCTGTGTGTAAAGGACAACCTGTGTCAGTCCTTGCCTTCTACCTCGTTTGAGGCAGGGTCTCTTTGTTTCTCACTACTGTACTGCCTTCCAGGGATCCTCTTATCCCTGCTCCTATCTCTCTGTAGGAGCACTGTGATTTCAAAAGCATGCCACATCTGGCATTTCATGGGTTTGGGGAATTTGAACTCAGGTCCTCACGCCCCCTTGGCAAGTGTTTTACCAACAGAGACATCTCCCTAGTTCTTCCTCTGTAGCTTTAAAAGTAGAAGTGACCACATTTTGTACCCATTATGACAGCTCTTATCAAGAAATCAGAAAGTACCAGTGTTGGTTGAGATATGGAGAGATTGGAAGCACCACACAATTGGAGGGAATGCAAAATGATGAAACTTACAGTAAAAAGTATGGTGATCCTAAAATAAATTTCAGAAGAGTGGTCATGTGATTCGGCAGCCTGATTTCTGGGTATATACCCCAAACAACTGAAAACAATGACTCAAACAGACACTTATGCATCCATATTTATAGTAGTATCATACAAGTAGCCAAAAGGTAAAGCAACCCAGGTGTCCACTGACAGATGAATGACAAAATGGCATAAAGAATGAAATTAGGAGTACAGTGGAAGAAAAGTCTGACAGATTGTGCAAAGTAAGGTAGGCCAGTGATAAAAGGCTGTATGACTCCACTCATGTGAGAAACTTGATCAAATTCATAGAGACAGAATAAAATGGTAGTTGCTAGAGATTAGAAGAGAAGATGAGTTATTGTGTAATAGGCACTAAGTTTCAGTTTGAGAAGATGAAGATGCTGGAGCTGGACAGTGATGATGGTTCCCCACAGTGTGAATTCACTTAATGCCACTGATCTATTTATTTTAAGATGGTTACAATGACAGATTTTATACTTTTTTACAGTAAAAAGCAACTCAGCAAAAACATTACATTTTACATAAATGTATTTAATTAGTCTTTCCTTTGAAAGATAACTGATTATGAACAAATTCACATTACTAAAAATGGAGGTAAACCCAATCTAGTACATTCCTCCTTCTTGTAGCCATCTCCTTCTCACTTTGGTATTTGTTGATATTTGATATTTGATTATTTGTTGATATACTTCATTCTTTCTCCTTCTTAGGAACTTTAGTAGCTAGATATGCAGGCCTACACTGGCAATCCTAGCACTTGAAAAGTGGATGTAGGAATATTGAGAATTCAAAGCTACCCTAGGCTAGACCCTGTATCAAAACAGAAGGGCCCTAAAGTGATGGCTCTAAAGAACGTTGGCTGCTCTTCCAGGGCACCTGGGTTTAAGCCACAGTACCTACATGGCAGCTCACAACCAGCTAACTCTAGTTCCAGGGAATCCAGTACCTTCTTCTAGCCTCTTTGAGAAGTGCATGCATGTGATACAAACATACATGCAGACAAAAGGTCCATATATATAAGATAAATAATTAAAAAGAGGGATAGAAAAGGAGTTGGGAAAGAGGAGGAAGAGACAGAGGAAGAGGAAAAAAGATCAAGAAAGAAACGTCAATCAAACTCAGAAGCATACAGTTGAATGGTGGTTCCATGGATTAGGGGTGGGGATGGGGATGTGAGTGAGGAATGGAGACATTGGTCAAAGGGTGCAAAGTTTGTTAGGTTGGAACAATAAATTCTGGATATCTAATGAATATCTAATGAATTGACTATGGTCCATAATATTCTAGTATTACTGAAGCTTTCCTAAAGTTTGCTATGACAGTAGATCTTAAATGTTCTCACTTCAAAATGGGAAAGAAAATGGTAATATAAAAGGTGATGTGATGAATATGGCAATTACATTGGGTGATCACCTCATAATGAATACCTACATCAAAACATCAAGCTGCATGCCTGTAAGTATAAGTAACTTCTTTTTGTCAATTATACCATAATAGATCTGGAGAAGGAAGGACTTTTCCCTTTGATGCCAACAGAGGCTTTTTGGAAGGAAGGGGGACGGGAGGCCCAATGATCCTTTCATTTGTGTGAGCAGACAATGAGTTAAATAAAATAAGCCACTAGATTCCTGCCCTTAGCACCCAGGTCTCTTCTTTGTTCTCATCTGCCAGGGAAGGTTTGTTTACCTGCCAAGAAGGTTAAGGGCTTCTTCAGATGGGAAAATGTAAAATTTAAAATAGAAAGAACATAAGTGATTTTTTAAAGATTTGTTTTTATTATTTTTAATTATGTGAATGTATCTCTGTGTGGGTATGTACATTATGTGAATGCTTCTGCCTGTGGAGGCCAAAAGCTTTGGGTCCCCTGGAGCTGAAGTCGCATGCAGTTGGAGTCCCCTGATATTGGTGCTGGAAACCATACTCAGGTCCTCTGAAAAAGCTGTGTGTGTGTTCTCAACCCAGCCACATTTGCAAGTGTTAGTCACTTGCAAATCACGCCCTATTCATCTACCATCTCAGCAGCTGAAAGCTGACCTAAACATTCCTAAGATCCACACACAAGAAGCTTCCCAGCGCAGGCAAGCACAGCAGAGCTGCCTTGTTCCAGTCCTATTTGTTCCTCCTTCTCAGACAGAAATTGTTCCTTAAGACGAAACTTCATGGCAGTTGAAGTAGGCTTCATGTTGGGACTTAAAGCTGCCATGGTGAATGTCAGCATGATGATATTTAATGGTTACCTTTCAGGAGAACGATGACAGGAAGAGGTCACAGGGGATCTTTTACAAATGGTGTTATGCTATGTTCCAGGATTTGAGTGCCGGTGTGTCAGTTTGTGCAAGTTTACAAGCTGAACATTTAATGATTTGTGAAAGTAAACCTGGGNCATTGATGATAGAAATGTTATGCTCATCACTCTCACTCCATTGCCCAGAACAAGAGGCCACTCACTCAGTAAAAATGAACAAACTAATCTCTTTACAGAAAACCTTCTGTGGAATNCCATTAAATAGTACCTTTGGGTACATGATATAGTACATACAGGTTCCATTCTATCCATCACATGAGGAAAATGATACTACTAAAGGTGATCATTGAAGAGATCCCTAAGAAAATTATCTACAGCCCAGGTCTACACATTCTCAGCACCCTCTGACACACACTTTTGAAGCACTCACACCTGGTCATTGTCACCACATGGGCCGCACAAAAGCAGTAATCCCAAGACAGCTTCCTTTGCAGTTATTGTCACTGCTGCAACAACACTGTGATATAAGGATATTTGCCCTCAGTCCATGCAATATATGACCAGGGCAGTTCTGTAAGACCTGTTGCACTACTTTCGAAATTCAAACTGTCAAGCAAAAAGTTTGAATGTCTATTATAGCACTATGGCCCTAATAATATGAAACACTTAGGAATTTTCCTAAGTCAGGGTTGTAAAAGCAAAATTGATCAATTTTTTCAATTGANTGGTCAATTGTAGTAATTCTAACAGTAATTCAATATTATTTTCTTTCTAATTCTTCTTTTCTACTAGTAATGTGGAGTGGCTTGGTAAAAGTACCACACATGGTCACATATTTAGGATACTGAAGGTCTCCTTAAGTTTCTGTGCTAAGACTCTATTTTTAACTCAGTATAGAATTTGAGGAATAACTCTTCCATAGTCCAAACTATCTACAAAGGGCATTTAGGATCGGAACTTTAGTTGAATATAAATGTTTGACTTGGGGTTGGAGATGGCTAAGCAAGTACAAGCTCTTTCAATGCAAGCCTGTGAGTTGATCCCTAGAACTCATGTAAAAATTATACTGCAGTGCCCAGTACTTCTGCAGTGAGCTGGAGGCCAAGAATCAGTCAGCACACAACAAAGCTGTAGAATTGAGAGAGCCTGCCTCAAAACATTGTCGGAAGAGAAGACCTCTTCCGAAAAATTGTCCTCTGAGCTGTGCATGTGGGCCATTGTGTAAACCCACACACTTAAAAATCAATAGGAATAAAAAAGAGCACATAAAGGAATTATAGGAGTAAAAGACTGCCCCATAATACTGTCTTCCGAATTATAGTATTGCCTATTACCACAAAGTCCGAAGAAGTCAGAATTAAATAGCTTTGTAACGCATAACATTCTTGGTGTTGAATACTCAGGCTTTAGGCTTCCTCTAAATTCATGAGAAGTCTTGGGAAGGCCACANTTTCAAAGTCTTGAATGGGAAAACATGAAGACAAAAAGCCAATCCCGCTCCACCACTCCCTGACTAAGTGGTCTTGCGAAAGTTACCTATCTATGCCACTGTCTCCTGTTTTAAAATAGGATTGTTAGGGGAATTGCGAGGAGATGTAGTATGTGCACTCCTGAAGCTCTCCCAAAACATTGGCTACCATAATCATTAATGCAGAAAGAATCGCTTGTCTAAATTGTTTTAGCACCTCTGAAAAGTCTCACAGTGGAGAACGGTTAGCATAACACAGTTTCAGAAGCAGCCCAACTTCATTAGGTTTGTATTCAGTGAGCACTGTGTTNCTTCTCAGAACAACCCCAGGGGGAGCTCCTGCGTGCTGAACCAAGGCTTCCTGCCCTATTACACTCAGCTCCACAGCTTCCTGCTAGAGGCTCGGAAAGGAAGGGTCCTGCTCTTCAGAACCACACTTCTGACTATTAACNATCCAAGACCAGGGAAGAAAAATTATTACATTTCCCTCTCAGGACATCTTCCTTACTGATGTAGCCAGGTGCTGGAGCCATGGGTGCNGGGGTAGGGAAAAGAGGGAAGCGGTGAGGTAGGNGAGGAACTCTTGTTCATGGCAACCTCCCTCTGTGCTGGTTGGAGCGCAGGGACCGCCAGCCAGCTTCAAGTTATGGAGAGGTAGCCCGGAGCAAAGGGAAAGAAATAACCTGCCCACCACCCTATGGACCCTGGGAACTCTCCCAATGCACCTGCTACCAGAGAACACTTCTCAGAGAATGACTCCACGGCTCTGCCTACTGCGACATCCCGTCCCCCCTCTGTGCTGTGGCAGATGCGGGCCGAGAATGTCCGGGCCCGCACACCGCAGGAATCAGCGTGCAGCGGCGCCCACCCGCGCTGCCTGGGGGGCCCGGGGCGGTGCCGGGCGCAGATGGCGCTCTCAGCAAGATGATGCTCCAGCGCCTGCAGTTACTCCAGGCTCAGCATAGCATCCTGGGGCGAAGCTGTTGTCAGATCCCACCACTGCGAGCAGGGGCAGGGAAGAAGCTCTTTCCAGTCTGTCTCATAACCTGCACGCCAGCCCCTGTCCTCAGAGGCTGGGTGTGGTGAGGGGACTGCCAGGGCCCTCACCTGAAGGCCAACAAAGCCTCCTGCAAGTGTCCCTATCGCGCCGGCTCCAATGTCTATACTGTTCTCTGATTGTCCGAGTCCTTGCCAGGGCTGAGAGAGCCAAGGAGGGCTGTCAGTGTCGCCCCCTGAGCACGGCGATTCGCCCAGGTGTGAGCACATCTGAACAAAGCCCACGCCCAGATGTGTCCGCGGGGACACGAACGCGCGCACGCTGCTGCGCGCCCCGCGGGACTCAGGCGCTCCTCGCCCGGCGACCCTGTCTTGTGACACTCCAGGTCCTCCGCGTCCCAGCCCGGAAAGCTGTGTGTTGCCCATCTGTCCACAAGCGGACCTCTAGACCCAGCTTCCGGGAAGGCGTGGGGTACCGGCGCCCAGACAGAAGTTGACCTGAGACCTAAGGAGCTGATGGGCGCCCGCCGGCGACACCGGAGCTGCGGGGTCTGAGCCGCGTNCTCCCCGAGCGCGCGTCTCCTTTCTCCAGCGGGCGCCCGCGGCTGTGTCAAGGGCTTGCAAAAGAAAACGAAGTCGCCGACCTGTTTCGCCCGTGCTGCAGACGCTGCCAGACTCCCACAAGAGCCTGTGCTGAGCTCGGGAGCTGGTGTCCGAATGACAACGCGGCAGCCTCTCGCTCCTCGCTCCGCTCCAGCCGCGTCCACCCACCAGGACTGAGTGTCACCAGTGTTACCGCCAGACACACCCAGGGTTACTCACGTTTTCGCGCCGCGCCCACCGTCTCGCCGGGGCGCTACTGCCCCAAACACCGGAACGCAGCTGTCGTGCGTGTTTCAGAAGCTGTCGCCTCCAGCTGCCCCAGTCCGGCTGTCCCTGCGCGGTCCCTCGCTCCCGCGCGTCTGAGACTCGGACTGCTGCGCGCGTCCGCCGGCGACCCAGGCGAAGCGCGCGTCCCCGCCGCTCCCGCCCTCCGTTCCCCTTTCCCAGCGTCGCGCTCAGGCCCCTCCCG
>LZPO01028927.1:0-11205 GCA_001675575.1 Neotoma lepida
GCCAGGGTGAGGCAAGAAGGATTCCCTTAGAGCCTTCAGAGAGAAAATGACCAGCAAACACATTGATTTAGGGATCCTGGAACGCCTAGGGAATAAAGCCCTGTTGCTTCAGTTGCCTGCTTTGTGCAACTCTTGGTAAGCTAGCTCCAGAACACTTAACACAGCAAGAAAGATACCTTGCTTTAGTTGGGGTTGGTTGACAAGGAGAAAGACAAGTAGACATCAAGAAAAACAAAGGGAACGGCTGGAGGGGTATCCAGTGCCATCATGGTTCCTTGTTCTGGGCCATGTAAAAGCTCCTTTTACTTGGTGTATTCTCAGAACAAGTGTTTGGAATTGACAAGACAGACTTTGATGAAAGACAGACTTAAAATCTTTTAATATTTGACTTTCATAAAATGAGTATACTGGAACAAGGATTGCCAGTAGAGATACTGAAGAGTTNTCCACACAGTGACTAAGGAGAAAGACCTATTCATTACCTTACTTGTCAGTTGATTTAAATATGCTTGTGACAGCATCTGCATGATCCCAGAAATAAAAAAAATAGCTGTCTATGAATATTAACTAAGCTATATAGGAGACTAGAAAGTACCAAGTTCCTTAGAATTCTAGACTTTTACTTGTAAATGGGGATAAATCTTGAAATCCTAACGAGAAATGAGTCTCAGCCACCTAAGAGGTAAGGGCTTTGCAGAAAGCAACAGTGATAGATAATAAGACACAACCGTCAAGCAGGCTTGGGCTGTGTGGACTCAGTTTGTTCCAGGAAAGCTCAGAGTGAAGACAGCTCGTGAATTCTGTCATCAGGCAGTGAGGCCTGTATCGCATGTCACTTTGCTTTGTTTTTAACATGTGGCTCAAGCTATGCCAGACCTGCTGCTGTGTGGGAGATGTACATTCTGACAAAATAAGGCATTTTCCTGGCATCAGACCCCTTTGGAATTTTTACTGGTGTGCATAAACCCAGCAAGCTTGTGTTTCCCACACATATCCAATGTAGTCACTCTGGCTTTGTAGATTTATAATGGTCTTGAAGCCTGTCAGAGCCAACCTGGTGAGGTGGTCTTGAGGCCTGTCAGAGCCAACCTGGTGAGGTCTTCATCATCACCAAAAGTTATTTAGAGGAAATGAAACCAGCCATCATTCATCCATTATTCAAAATTTGCCTCTTATCTACCACAGGCAAAACAGATAGGCCAAATTTGGAAGCACTAAAATGTGTTTTAGCATGGAAATGAAAGTATTCCTAACAGGCTGTCCCTCTGTCCTCTTTCTCATCATCCATCATGATAATAAAGTTCACTGTGAGCGTTCATTTATATTACTTTGTGTTTAGAGAGTTAACGATGGTGATGATGATGACAATGATAACTTGATTATGGATATTAGTGTTCATTTTTGGTTATCCACTAGTGGCTGAGTTGAAGTGCTTTTTAAATAAACATGAAGGCAAGAGTAAGCAACTCTGAGCTTCCTTTGGAAACCCTTTCTGCTTCTGCTCTGAGCTCCTTCTCTTTACCTACAAAATGGTAGGAATGTCTGCTGTGTATCTGTCATCCACCGCTTTGGGAGATGGTCCACTGGGCTCCTTCATTGAATCCATACCTTTCTCATTTGTCCATTTACTTGCTTTGGTGAGCACTCCCTCTGTATTCTACTGTATGGAAGTGGCAGGGGAGGGACCTTTATCCTCAGCAATACATTCTTAGGTGAAAGAATGGACGGAAGAATGAATCACTGAATGACTAACATTGTGTAGGGAAAGTTTGAGCCATGGGACAAGGAACTAAGTGACAGATATGGCGTAGAAGCAGGTTAAAGGTATCGTCACAGAATGGATGAATGAATGGCCTGGGAGGCAGGAGAAGTAGAAGGTCCTGTCCCTGTAGTTAACACTCTTTAAGTGACAGATATGGTGTAGAAGCAGGTTAAAGGTATCGTCACAGAATGGACGAATGAATGGCCTGGGAGGCAGGAGAAGTAGAAGGTCCTGTCCCTGTAGTTAATGCTCTTTCTCATTGCTCCTGACCTCCTTGTTCAGACACACCTGCCCCTGGAATTCAGTCATCAGTCCAGACAACTCTCTGGTAGGGTGGGGTGGTCAGAGCCCAGTAACTGACCCCTGCCCTCTTTGGACACACTGAAAAAGCAAAGAACACGTGATTATTGAAAACAATCTGTCATGCTATGGGAAGTTGCTAAAAGTTTGTCTTTCCAATAAGAAGGAATTTAGAATGTAATGGAGAAAAGGAGCTTATGAAACATAAGTAGGCATTCTTGACAAAATAAAAATAGAAGCTTAAAAGATGCATCGTTTTTGGAAGAGAAAAGAAAGGCTTTTTTCCCCTTCTACTGTAAGAAAATATGTGTGGATGAGCCATGCATGTTAAACTATAGAATAAAATTTGCATATTACTTCAGNGTACTGCAACCATGGCAGTTGGGTTTTGTCAGTCCTGATAGACACACTTGCAATATACACACCCATTAACAAGATTATCACTTGAAGAGACAGTCATGTTTCTACCGAAAATGTTCTTCTTTTTTGAGGATAAAATTTATTGATACTTAATGAAGCATGAGGTGTCTAAATGAACCATGAAAGCAATAGCTAAACTAATTAACTGCAGATAAAGGCTCCCAGAATACATATGTGATGTGGGCTGTGTGCTTATCAATNGTGCCTGGTTACACTGACATCTTTGATAACAGGCTCCTTACATATGCTTTGGGGAAGCAATAGTAAAGTCTCTGTAGTGCATGCACTACAGGAAGAAACAACCATTCAGCCTCCTGTAAATATGGATAGGATCTTTAAGTCAACCCGGGGGGGGGGTGGTTGTAGGTTATAATTTGGTAAAGATGAGTAATGTCAATGTATTATTTCCACACACTTGATTTAAGTTTCTATGCTGTTTCATTCTGTTATAAGTCACTGCCAGGCTCTAAAAATCCTCATATTCCTACTTCCCCTTCTCCGCTGTCCCAAAGAGAGATGAAGGATGCTAAAAGATCTGATGTGAATGTTTTCTTGTACAACAGGAATTCTCATGTGGACCCTTTTCAACTGCATACAAAAATAACTCTGAGAATGTTAGAAGGTATGCAGAATCAAGTCCTGCTTTGACAGCAGGCCATGCCAGTTTGTGAGGCAGGCGACTTAAATAGAGCAGTTGGTGTCGACATTTACCCTTTAGTCAGTGTCTCCCTGGTCAGTCAGTGTCTTAGGCATAGGTACTTACACTCGACAGGTTCTACAGAGCTACTTTTCAGCAAGTGGATTGTAATCCTGGAGGTACTTTTCTAAAAAGATTAATTGACAAATGAAGAAATCCAACAAGGTGTGAAGACCTNTCGTAGGTGCCAGTGGCAGAGGAGCAAGTGCTGTAACAGACGGTTGAGCATAGTTTTGNAAGCTTGGTTGTGCATCAGTAGTCTCCAAGGACTTGCAAATACCAACACTATTCTCCATCTCCAGAGTTTCTGATTTAGGAGGTTTGAGGTGGGCCTGANAATTTGCATGTCTAGTAAACTGCTTGATGCTGCTGATGCTGTTGGCTCTGACACTGAACTCTGAATTGCTGTGGGAGAGTGTACACGCTAACTCGGAGAAGGGCAGTTTTCAGGACCTTCGGTGACCTTCATGACCGTGTAGTAGGGATGTGGTTTGTCTCACATACTTTAAAAGTTTTTATTCATATGTATGTGTATGTGTTTATGTGGGTATGTGCGGGTGACTGCAGAGACCAGAAGGTGGCATCAGATTCCCTCCAGAACTGGAGTTACAGGTGGTGGTTGTGAGCCATCTCATGTGGGTGCTGGGAACTGAAATTGAGTCTTCCATAAGAGCAGCACGTGCTCTTTATCACTGAGCCATAGCTCTAGCCTCTTGTCTCAGACGTCCATCCTATTATAAAAAATATCTTTCCTAAAGAGTGTATTTGTTCTTTTCTAAGGTATCCAGGCCTTCCTCATAGATAAGGGCATTTTNGGAAGCCATCATAGGAGTTTTCTTAGGAAGTCATAAAGAAATGTCTGTTTACCTGAGAATAAGGAAAACAAAGCAAGGATTCTGTCCAAATCCAGTTGGATGAACTGGTGAATGTGTCGGGGTTTCTTACACGATCATGGGTGACTCAAAGGTTAGGCCACCAGGAAGTTTGTCAACTTACGGAACACTCAGCCACTGGAGAATCCCATCCACAGCATGGGTGACTGACAGAGAGCTGCAGCATTGAAGAGTCCTCTGGGCAGTGCAGAGCTGCTGCAGGAACTAGGGTGCTCCTGCTTCCAGTGAATTGGTTCCTCCTTCCATCATGATGGGGGAGGAGAGGGCTCTTTGGGAGGGTCTCCTGGAGAAGGGTTGTGGGCTTCTTCAGCCTCCCTGCTTCCTTGCATGATCCCATGAGGGCCTCACGGCAGTAATCTGCAGCTTTCTTTCAAGATGGCAATGGTCATGTCCAGTCTGAAGGAAACAGACTCAACCACTGCAGTGTATGTATAGGGCTACCCTTAACAAGGACATTAAGTGAAGCTTAGAAGAAGGTATTTCAGATCGTTCCAGGTGGGTCGAAGGTTTTAGGGTCATAAAATTCAGGTCTGAACTTACTTCAGCCATATAATCTGCTTGCTCCTGAAGCAACTGTGTTCCAGTCACCTTACAAATGGCACCATTTTTGCTTCCTATTTCTCTATACCTAACCCAGGACTCTTACACAACAGACACTTGCTCCTTGTACTCAGTGAAACGATAAAGCTTGTGTGATTCTGCATCTCTTTCCTCTTATTCATGAGGAACAATGCTACTGAAAAAGAAAGACATCTCATGATTACCCAGGATCCCTCACTCTACTTAGTTCACCTCACCTGTTTTTTGAGGTGGACTTCAAATGCTACTTAATATATTGAGAGGCCAACAGTGGCTAGGAAGGGGAGGGGGCATTGCACTGGGAAGGACTGGGACTCCATTAAAGAAGAAGAAGAAGAGAAGAGGACTCTTCTTTCTCTGGGAATGTTGGGAACAATTTATTTCCTCCTGTGGGAGAGTGGAAGAGTGAAGGGAGGCTTCAGTGTGGGGCTAGGCTTGTGTTTTTATTGATTTATTCTTTTGAAACACGGCCTAGTAAATCAGCTGGTCTGTGACATGCCATCCTCCTGCCTCAGCTTCCTTAGTGCTGAGATTATAGGTATGTGCCACCGTGCCCAGTTGAACTTGCTTTTTGAATGTACAGCTCCATCTTAAACTGGAATGGTAGATTCTGAGATATGGGGCTATGAATGATTACACGTGTTAATAATAGATCTAAGTCAAGTGAGATGGCTCAGAGGGTGAAGGCGTTTGCTAACCAGCCTGATGACCCACATTTCCTCTCTGGAATCCCCATGATTGAAGGAATGAACTGACTCCAGCAAATTGTTCTCTGACTTCCATATGTGGGATATATACATGTATATATATATATACATATATATATACTTATATATTAGAACCTAAATATTATATTTGTAATTATTTTATATTCCTAATGTTGAGTAGTAGGGAATAATGATCTGAAATGGTGGTTTTCAAAGTAGAGAGTCATAAAGGACTTATCCATACCATTTGGGAACTTGTAGATACAAATGCTTAGCTTACACCCCATCTACTGGGTCAGACGCTTTGTGGCAGTCCCAGCAGTCAGATCTGTGTTTTTACAATCTGTCCAGCATGCTTTGAGAGGCAGGGCATGGGGGAACCTTCTGAAGGAACAGCAGCTATTATAGCTAATCAAGAGCTGCAAGCCCAGGAAGACTTCTGGGTAACAATGCTGGTGGGTAATGTCTTACGTGTAGGATTTTCCCACTACCTACTGTATTTGAAAAGCCTATGAAAGCAGGGCATTGTGGGAAGTAAGTATAATCCCAGCACTCAGGTTGAGTAGGAGGACTGGGATATTCAGGCCAGGCTGGACTGCCTAGTGAATTCCAGGTCAGACCGTGCTGTGTAGTGAGACTCCACCTCAAAAACAAATCATCAGGGGCAACAATGGAACAGAATACAAAGGCCTATAAGCCAGAAACATTTTGAGCTCAGCACTGGAAACAAATGGGTGAATTACTGAGCTTGGGAGAAGAAAGAGAGTGAAGTTACCGTACTGGACAACTGTGTAGGAATCTGTGCCATGGCTGGGACATGAGCTTGGGAAAGTGACTTGGCTGCTGATGAACGGGCTGTGTAATGGGTCAGTGACTCCCAGGTCACTGGCCGCAGGACTGTGCTTATAACTCTTTGCTTTTATCTCTTGGCACTAACCAGCTAGCATGTGACCTTGTTAGTCTTTACCTGACATTACATTATTCTGTCCTTCTTTAAATAGTGTTTTGCCTTTAAAAAAAAAATCAATGTCTGTGTTTTTGCTGTGAAAGATTTTAAATACTGAATATAGAATAAAATAAAATGACTTGTTAGTACCTCATAGATGTGGAGATATCAGTCATTAATATTTTAGACAAGAGATCTATGTGTATGTATTTTGATTTTACTCTTGACAATATTAAGTTTTAGATTCTATTTTCTCATAATGTGTTATGAGCTCCCCCATGTACTGCAGTGTTCTTTGAAAATATAATTTTTTTA
The DNA here is from genome assembly GCA_001675575.1 of Neotoma lepida. NCBI lineage: Eukaryota > Metazoa > Chordata > Mammalia > Rodentia > Cricetidae > Neotoma > Neotoma lepida. The sequence goes on from LZPO01028927.1 coordinate 6,620, forward strand.
AGTTCAGAAGAATTTTTATCACATGTATGATACTTAAACTACAGTTTTTTTAATCAAGGACTTTTAAAAATTAAAATTATGTCATCTCAAGTAGCACTTAAGTGATGGTGTAAACCTCGGATTATTTCTTCAGGGGAGATTTCAGAGTCAAACGAATATTCTAAGTACCCTTTATCATGCTAAGAAGTTCCTTCCCAAAAGGTTTATATCACACGTTACACTGTCAGCTCAACCTGCTGGCAGAATGTTGTCTATTTTTGTCTCATCTATTGGGTCCTTCTTTCAGGAACTGTTTAAATCCAAAAATGCTTGTCATTAGTTTTGATTTATAAAATCTTCTTCATATACCATCTTTAAATGCTTTTTGTATAGAATGGTGGTAGTTTCCTAGTCTTCTGTTTGCTTTCTTATTCTGTCACCCTGATTAAGCAGATATATTTTTTATAGTAACAGTATTTATCTTTGTGTATCCTAAATGAAGTAAAAATTCAAATATCTCTCTGTGTAGTTGTTTTGTATTTTGTTTGTAATATTTTGCTCTTTATTTTCCTGGGATTGTGTTTGCCAGAGGTGTCTGAAGCCATAGCTCTCATTTCCTGTGATTTTTCTGGTGTGTGGCTGTTATTCCATGACCATGAAAAAGAGTCTGTTTCTCTAGCTTTCTGAATCAAGATGTGTCTTGAGACCAGTAACAAAGCAGAAGTGGCTGTGCTTGCTGTATGTAGGCATAGCTCTTTAAAAAAAAAAATTATTGGGGGGGATTGTACATGTGGGTGGGCATACTCATCCATACTTGCATATGTGGAGGACAAATGTCAAAATTAGGTATCTTCCACTGTCATTCTCTACTTTAGTTATTGAAGCAGGATTTCTCACGGAATCAGAAACTGGTGTTTCAGCTAGACAGTCTGTCTATTGAGTTCCCCAGCCTCTCCATGTCTCTGCTTTCTCAGCTCTGGGGTTAACAGGTAAAGACTGCCACAGCCAGTTATTAGATGGGTGCTGGGACTCGGAGGTCGGATCTAAATGTTAGTATATCAAGCACCTTACCCCCACCCCAAGCCGTCTCTCATTTACTCTCCCACCTCCACCATCTCTCAAGCCCCTTAGGCATGGTTCTTAACTTATGTGAAAGGTTCTGCTTTGCAGCTCTTGGAATTTGCCACCATGCTGTGAGAAGCCCAAGTCATGTGCCGTGGCCATGTACTCCCTCTCACTCATGGCCTCAAGTGAACCCAGTGCTGACAGCTAGCATCCTTCGCAGGTGGAAGTAAGTGTCTTTAGACACACATCCAGCCTTCAAGTTGTAGCCTTAGCTAACATCTGACTCCAGTGTCCTAGAGGACTCCACAGAGTTCATTCAATCCCAAGAGCCACAGAAGGCAATAGATTATTGCTTTAAGAATGCTAAGATACAAAGTGGCTTTCTACCACAGCAGTAGATGTCATGCCCTTATGCTGTGCCACACAGTTGCCCTTCTATTTTTTATTGATCCCTTTCTTTATTAGTTTGCAATGTCCTCATGTTAGTTAGTATGTACCTGAGGTCATGATCTTATGATTCTGCTCTGTGTTAATTTTTCAGGAGTCCATTCAACCTCTTGTGACATACAACATACCTCCCTCCAGTTAAATATCAGTAATACAGAAGCTGAGACTACATTAAACTATAAAATAGTTGAGAAGAATCAACATTGTTTGCTATATTTCTTTTTCATTATTACATTTATGTCTGAATGGAAACACGGTAGCATTCTCTATATTACATGCTATTCCTGGGAATTTGAAATTTTTTGAATTATGTNTTTGAAATTTATAATTGATAGTATATGAGAAACCTATTGTTTATGTCACTTATGTTGTATCCTGTCACCATATTGAATTTTATTTTCTTTTATAGTAATTTTTAGGGAATCCTGTTGGGTCATTTGGATAGGTAGCATTTCTGAAATATAATTTGACAAAAAGAGTAAATGTGATGTTTTATTCAGAGGATGTTTAAGCTGGAAGGGATTTGGTAACTCATTTAATCCGTTGTCTTCACGCCTCAGAGAAATTAAGTTTATACCACCCCCATTTCACATTAAGTAGGCGTGCGAGGCAGACTCGACATCTCCCTCTCCTTCATCCTACATCATTCTTTTGCTGTATCTTGAACAGCCAGTCCTGACTTCTTCCAAAGATAAGAGCTCCATACTGCACAGAGTCCTCAATCCCTTCTGATTTCTAGAAAGTCCTTTCTGTGGTTGAGCTGCATTTCTGCTTTCTCAGGGCTGATGTGTCCTTTATGGTTGAGGGATATAGGAGGAACAGTTTCGCTGGCTTCCTGAGTGTCACTCTTGGAGGTTCCGATGGCTGTGGAGAAATCTGTGTTACTTGTGGGTTGACTGGGTGAGATATAAAGGTTTAGGGAGGGTTTGAAGCACTTGGTTTTTGTTGTTGATGTTGTTTTCTTTTGTTTCATATAAGATCCATGTAAACTGAGCATCTCTTCAATAGTTGTTGAACAGAATTGAATGTTATGTGGTATTTCTAAGTTTTCCAGGCCTATGAGCAAGCATTTGTCTTAGGGAGCACGGAGTGTCTTCACCCCAAATGCCCATTTTCTATCTCTACCAGGGCTGTGTGTGCTGGAGTGTTCAGAGCAGGTTAACTCGGGACAGTTGCTTCTAATGCTTCATTACCAGACGAGGTCTCTATGCCAGGGGGCTCCATCCAAATTCATTGACTNAGTGAGGAGCACTTCCATTATTCTAGACTCCTGAAGGCAGAGCTTTTCTTTAGAGCAAAGACAAAGAAAGTAAGGCCACAATGCAGAGGAATTCCCTCAGTCCGTAACTGCTAATTGGACGATTGTTCTGCAATTCTTATGATGCCAGGAAATAAGAGCCCTCTAGCCTCGCCCACTGCTTGTAAACTTCCTTTGAGATGGAAATCTTTTAAAAAATTATGCTGTCAAGTTTGATATGCTCAAATGAAACCTTTTCTCCTCTTCTTAGCAAGGGGCTTGCTGTTCCCGAGTGACCTCGATGTTGGCTCCGTGGCACATTTCCATTTGGCAGAGAAGTAACCCTGCCCTGTTCTGCTGAAACCTGTGGTTAATCATGGTTCTACTCCAACTTCAGGTTTAAGAACACAGGAGCAAATTCACCCTGGATCTCTTTTTATAAAATTTTGAAGCAGAGCGGTCTCAGTTCCCTGCCTCCACAGAGGCAAACACTTGTCTGATCTGTGGGAGTAAAGGCTTTTGAATTCTTTGAGTTTGAAGACAAAAAGAGGAGAGAGAAATCTTTCTGGGACACTGTTCAGATCTCACGCATACTCTTAAATCGGTTGATCTCTAGGCACAGCTGTAATGTAGGGGTCGTCGTTATTTCATTATTTCTCTTGTCCCGTCCCCTCCTATCTGCTCAGGCCCTGCCTCTGCTAGCTCTTTACCTCTCACGAACGCTTCTAAGCCCACTGCTCACTAGGTAGATTTGACGGTCTGCTTTTCACTGTTTTGATGGTGAAGGAGGTTTTTAAAAAATGCCTCCAAAGTGTTTGCCCCAGTAATCCCCACTTTTAATTTGCAGCCAATAAAGGTAGCAGGCTCTAGAAGAAGAGAGGAGGCTCACTTGGGTGCCAGGGAATTTGAGTTTTTGTGCCTGGGCTGACTCTGCTATTAATTATTTGGCTAGGCAGTCACTTTACCTCTGTGGATTTGAGTTTTAATGTCTGTAAAACAAAGAAGTTGTATATGTTATATCTAATCTTTCTNCCTGGTACATTACATTTGGAATTCAGAGTCTACTGGGAGCAGGGATACATCTGTTTCTCATAGGGAAATCCTTGTAATTGTTTTTTATCACTAATTCTAGTTTAAAGGTAGTTTTTTTAGGTTATGAGAGTTTATAAAGTTTTCAGATGTGAACTGCAGGAATGAAGGGAAATTAGAATTTGTTGAGCATTGGGATTCTACAGGGCCAGGGGCTAGCTAGTTGGTTATATGATGTCACCAAGCTGGTTGAGGTGATTTGGCCAAATTCATTCAGTGACATAGCCACAGATCAAATTGGACTCAATGACTTTGCTGTGACAAGGTCTTCTGGCCTCTGTACTGCTAAGGCTGCCCACCCTTGTACCTACACTTCTGTCCTTATGGTAGCGTTTTAACTGGATGGTGAAAGCAGAGAACTTTGCTGTTGGATTGGGGACAGTCACTGACAGGTCAGACTTTACTCTTACTATTATGTAGTTGTTGGTCTGCAAGATGAGAAGAGAGGCTACTCAGGAAGAATCCTTAAAAAAGACCTTTAAGCTAGCTATATGTGTAGTGTTGTCAGGTAGAAACTGGTTTTATAAAAGGTCAGGTTTGCATTGGAAGTTGTTCAGTTAATGGTATTTTCTGTTTACTTCTTCCTGTGGTTGGTGCACTCACTCACTGTGTCATGCAGTGTGTGTATGACATACATGTTTGTACATTGCTGAATCCTTGTATGTTGTGTCCACTCAAGACTACTGAATGAATAGAAGTCAGTAAGTGTTTTCTGTGGACTAAGGCAGATATGTATTTTCATGTGTTGTTCTAAATATCATCCTTGTTA
>LZPO01028928.1:0-13412 GCA_001675575.1 Neotoma lepida
CACAGAGGAACCCTGTCTCAATAAAGCAAAATAAATAAGTAAATAAATAAAATGAGTAATTAATCAAAATAAAGAAAGAAAGATGAGTCCCACTCNTATAAACTGTGGAATTTGTATAATACCCTTGGTTATTTATGCTCTTTCTCTAGAAACAATTATTAATCTGATCTAAATTAGCTTTACCATCCAAATATTACATAAAGGGTAATCTCCCCTGTCCTCTTCACAATGTCATAAAAGCTGTGTTAACCCTAGTAACACACAGCTCCTCCTGGCTCATCAAAATGAATACTGTNTATTTAAAAATGAAGGTGACTTGCTTGGTGTCCTTTTATATCACTTAAACATTCCATAGAGGACNGTGTGCTGTTACTTAAGGGAGTAATGGTGATATTAAAATAAAATTGAGAATGAGTTGCTTTATACACACATCTATTGCTTTTATAAATGTGTTGTCAGCTTAGGCAGCCCTCTAACTTCANTCCTTCGTAGTACTGCATATGTACGGCTGAATTTCACTTTGCCATAGAGACAACAGATCTCAACTGCTGAAATAGACATAGCCTCCCACCTAATGATATTTATCCCATTGAGTCAGTTCAGTTTGATAATTAGCTCTGGCTGCTGGTATTCTGCATATTAAATACAAAGCATCCTCATCTTCTATATTCCATGCTATTGTTTCACAAAGTGATTGACTACTTCTGTCTTACAGCTGCTTTTGCTTTGCCAAATGAAGAATAGCCAAGTGGTTGTGTGCTTTCAATATTCAGCCAGTATTCTACNAGGTTGGTAGGATGTTTTGGCAAATAATAAGGAAAATCATTCTTANTATCAAAACTACTCACCATCGGACTGTAAACATAATGACACCTGACAATTTTGTAATTATTATAATTAATAGTGAACTTTTTGTTGTGCTCAAATAAGCAAGACATCTTAAAATAAGACAGATGGGGCAAGAATTGATATTGTTGCCTAATTTAGTTATTGAATTCCTCTAGTTGATGGCTACTTACTTTAAAAATTCATGCCAAACCTTTCACTTAACCAATTATATGAGGACATATATATATATATCTAAATGTGTGACTAATATGTTTGATGTTTCCTGTGAATGCCATGTGCATTCTAGAATCTCTAATCATAATTTCAGAGAACCCTTATAAATCACATCTTGCATTCATAGCTTACATAGTTACATTACTCTGCATATGGTATATTGTACATTTTATGGAATAATCCAGAGGCTGTATAAGATACAAGCAGTTTTCATTTCTCTTTTTAAGTGGTGATTTCCCATTCATCTAAGTTTGGTGTTCTATTTTCAGTAGCAATATTTATAATGAAGATTGAATGGGTGATAGAAAAATANATTGGCTAATTTAGTCTGTGAAACATTATTAAAGATATATATCATAAAACATGTGTATTATACTTATGTAGAGTGGTGACATATTAATAGGAGGCTTGATTGAATTTATTATTTGCTTTGTAAATGTGACAAAGGTTTACTACATTTTGAAAGGACATTCTATTTAGGCTTTTGTTAGGACATTCATACATATATTATTAACTTGGAAGTGGGTTCATGGAGAGATAATAATGCAGCACATTAGTATACTTAAAGCTTATTAGTGTAATAACATTTCAAGCATCAAGAATGAGCCTAGCATGCAACATTTAATTACCGTGAGGCAAATAGTAATATTTCATATTATTGTAAAATTTATTGTACCTACAGACCCAAATAATCTGAAGCATGAGTCTCACTCNTCTTTATTATGCCCCCAACATTTTTTGACAGATAGAAGATCGAATCTACCACNTATATATTCTATATTCTATCCCAATTAGTATATTATGACCTAAAAATGAAATTTAAATATAAAGTTCTTAAGGAACTAGTAATTAACTTAAATCCAAGGAATACTACAGTTATTAATCTTTATATTAATGGGGACTCACTGTAATTTAAAAATCCTTTGCTTATAAAATCATCTCTTTGTTTGCTTTGGGAACATAAACATTATCTTAAGAAACTTAGATCTCCAGTAAACTTTGCCCAGCAGGGCACGGAAACACCCTAGTATGTACTGCATTTCCACTAGGGGGTGATCTCTTATTGAAAGTAATAAGGAGGACATTTGAAAACATAAGTTCTTGACAGTCAAAACACTTTCAACAAAGTATTTTAAGAAAGAGAAAATTAGATCAATGTCTTTGAATCTGGCTCCAGCCAAGAGGAACATTGAGATCTTTATTACAAACTCTTGTAAACTTCAAAGGCAGGTATGTTGGTCAAACCTTTTTTTCCCCTCGATTTCCAAATTTCAGTAGTCTTATTTTTCCTCATTAATTGGAATATAAGGTGCATTTTCTGGAGCAGAGATGTGTGTTGGTTTCTTTTGTAAAGAACAGATTCTTCATATTTTAAAGAAAGGAATGTTTTTGAAAAACACATACATAATGTACTTTGTGAAACTTCCCTACAGGTGTGTGTTGGAAAATATTACTTGGGGATTTGGAAAGTGCTAGACTCTGAGAGGTGGTGTGTGTTCCCTCAGACTTAGGTTCTGTCATGGCTAAGGTTCTCACATCATCTCACTTTGTAATAACAGTGTNCTTTTCAAGAGACTGGAAAACACTCCAGTGTGTGCTGGAGGTTGGGTATTAGGTAAGAAGCAGGGATAATATAAAAAGGGGGAAGTCTGAATATGCTTGTAAGACCATATCTTCCAAGATGTTAGTGGCAAAGTACATCAATTCAAGAATTGGAGATCCCAAACAACCTGTGACTGCTCTAAGAAAGAGAAATGTGCCACCAGGTGTGGTCACACAGGCCTGGAATCCCAGAACTTAGGAATCTAAGGCAGGAGGATTGTCATGAGTTCAAGCCCTGTCTGCATCATATAGTGAAATCGTGTCTCAAAATGGCAGGAAGAAAGATGGGATCGATGGCTCAGCTGGTAAAGGCAGTAAGTCTGACACCAGAACCCACATAATGCAAGAAGATCAACTCACCAAGCTGCCCTTCTACCTCCACATATGGGCATGCTCCTGTATACACACACACACACACACACACACACACACACACACGCACAATTTAATTAATGTAATTTTTAAAAACAGGAAGAAAGAAGGCAAGAAGGGAGGAGCAGGGAGAGAGGGAAAGAGAGAGAGAAGGAAGTGTTACAGTTATTAGTGGTAAANGTAGCTGTTTTGGATTTCCCTCCTTGGGATTTGCAGTGACTTTAAATGTAAGCCATGACTTGGTGAGGGTTTTATATAGTTGTTATTATTTTTCACTTAACTTCTTGGTACAGATTTGATTAAAGTATTGTTTCTTCTCTACTAATAGAAGTGCAGTGGTTGGGCAGATGGGTTACAAAGCNTTATCAAGGACGATAAACCCTACCTGGTTGTCTTGTCTCCTGTTATGTCCACTGTAGCACACAAGAAGAGCAACTATGGACAGCTGCTGCTTCAGACACATTTGTGATTCCTGAGAAAGATGTTCTAACATTCCCCAAAGGTGAACCCACATAAACCACAGTCTATTCTGTGGCTTTCATTTTGCCCAGGGGCTTTTATAATGACAGTCTACAAAACCTAGCTCTTATAAGATCTGCTTTGAGCCTTTGGGAAATCATCTCCATAATGACTGTATATTTACATATGTGTTTTTCTCAGGTTAGTTGAAAGATACATTAATTTCATTGATTTTATATATTATATATGTATACACATATATACATGCACACACAAGATACATTAATTTAATTGATTTTATATAATATATATACACATATATACATACACACACATATACATATATATATATATATAAAATCACTAATGACATATACTTCTTCGGGCCCAGGTTGGTGAATGTAAAATAGGTCATCACTGGTATTCTATAGANGTCTTCACACTTCATTAACATGCAGGCACGTTAAACCTAGATAAAATGTGCAGTATTTAAAAAGGAAGTTTAAACTTTTTACACTGTGTCTTCAATAGGAATAGTTTTCAAATCTTTCAAAAGTCTCCAAGGTTTAACAACAGGAAGAGGTCCTGGTAATTCTGTTGTTCCCTGGGGACTGGGCTTGTGTCATGGGGACATTGATACAGCAACTGTCTCAGCTTTCACAGGAATTGAATTTCTTCCATGTTGGCTGTTATTNGTATCCAAACTTCCATGTTTTTAACGTTAAGAAACTGATGTGTGCTGGTATAAGAGTAGGTTGCTCTGTGAGCAAGATCCACTCATCCATGTATGTTCAGATATCATTTTTGGCNCCTATGGCCTGAGTCCTTCAAATATGTGTTTCATTAAAGCACAAATCTGCATAGCCATGGGCCTGCTGGATGAGAAACCAATAATGTTAAATCCTCAGTGACCAGAATCTCCCATACTTTATTTTTAACNGCATACCCAGACTTGAAGGATAACCTGTTAAAGCATCCAGTGATGTCAAANNTTTTATACACTACACCATAGTAGATTGCTGAGAAGTGTACATTTTACAAACATTATGTGGGGTGGGGATTGTCCCAAGANCTTGNGTATGCCAAGATCCAGCTGTTGTTAAATTTGTGAACACATTTGACAATCTGCCCAGGTGTTTAATCGTCTCTGAAACAGCAGGAGGGCTTTGATTTATTCAGTGATTCTTCTTGTTGTCTAACAAAACCTCCTAAGTATAGCCATTATATTTTGGAAGCTGATTGTCTACTCATAGGTGAAGGTAATAGTTTCTGGTGAATTGCCTAGAAAACATTTAAAGTACTCTAACAAATAGACTTTTGGCTAGAGCAAGCAAACCAAAGTGAAAAAAAAAAAACAGTAATTTTTAGTTACCAGATGAATCCAATAGTCTACCATGTTCAGGACCTAAAACATTGTCATGATATTGTTCGGTCATCTAGAAAAAAAATGCTAACAGATACCAGATTATGGTGGGTAAAATATAGCATGTAATTGATTTTACACAATTTCTTTTAATGAACACATAGATGGGATTACTAAGTATCAGAAAGCATATTAAATGGTTGCCTCAACTGTAGCACACCAGTGTACAGACCAGAGGACTTGGAAATGCAAATCCTTATACCTTGCCATAAGCTACTGAAGTGCTTGAAGTCTGTGTGTTTAAATCTGTATTGTAGCACTTTCCCATGTGAGACCCTTCCATTGGAAGCTGAAAGTCATTCTTGAACTTACAGTAATATCATTTTCTTGGGCATTCCTTCTAGACAAACCTCAAGAAAACATTCAGACACTCTAGGTGTGCTGTGGGCATTCAGATTCTTCCAACATGTCCCTTTCCTAGGAAGCTTGCAAGCGACTCTATAGTTCCAGTTCTGGTACTCACAAGCCTTTTTGTTTAGGAAATCACAAGTGANGGTTTCTAAGTAATCTGATGCAGCTGATTCAAGGAACACACTTGGAGACTCAATGGCTTGGCAGAGATTCTGAGGCTCTGGTCTGCTGGAGGAGAGTATTTGGCTCAACTTTCTCTTCTGTAAGTGGGGATGGGGTAGTAGTGCAAACCTCATGAGACTGCTACAAGAGTTGAGTCAATGATTTAACACAACCCATCCTCTGTGCAAACTGAACAAGTCGCTACTGTGTTCTTGAGGAGAAAGTGAGAACACAAGAGCAAAGAAATAAATCAGAGGAAGTGAAAGAATAAGATTACGAAGATACCACAGTTACTTTTCGCCATTATTTCAACCAAAATCCCACTCATTTTACCTTTTAGGTCCCTTTGTTAATTTTTCCTCATTCCCTTTTCCTTTGAGTAAATCACACAGTAGTTAGCAATATAATGCAGGTAATTACTATCATGGAACCATTTGTAGGTAATATTTGGAGTTAATTAGAAATCACATTTTAAGCTAGTAGTGTTAGTCTTTCTGCAGCTGTATTGGGGTAAGAGGTATATTTAGAATTCTATAATCATGAATCATGCTATTAAAATCTCACATACTTTATATCAGAGAATTTGGTATAAAAACATGGGGTAGGATATCAGCTAGTGTTCATAACAGGGGAGATAACAAGTGATGAAATCATACATTATTCTTANAGTGAATTTCAGCTTTAAAATCTGTGTAAATCAAACATAATATCTTAACATATTTTTGCCCCCAAATCANATTGTTCCTACATCCTTATTAAACACAAGTGTTTCGGCCTCCGTAGGAAAGTATGCTAAGTGCTGTGTGCTTTGCNATATCTTAGAGACTAAATAAGAATTGGCATTTTAACTGAGATGTAGAATATATTTATTGAAACAGCATTTTAAATTTGGTCANCAAAAAATTGCTTTTAAAAATAAATAATAACTCAGAATGAAATAAAACAAAACACTGGCCTGGCACTTAGGAATCATGAACACTCTTCTTTATGAACCATGGCAGAGTAGGAAGCCAGTGTGTGATGGAATCCATTCCTACTGCATTACTCNTCNATGTATGGACCAGTCTCTACTGAGCCCTAAGTCCTATGCNTCCTAGGGGGTGAGGGTGAGGGGCAGGAGAGCCAGATCTGAAGGAGAACCCAACCAACCAGAGTGTTTCTCCAGCCGTGATTGTTAGTTACTGTGTTTTTTTATAGCAGATACATATGAACACCCTGTTTGTATTNAAAGCATGCCCCTGTTTTAAAGTATTTCTNAAAAGCAGGGAAGTAACATCAGTTCGCTCTATTCCTTGAATCAGTATGAACTGGAAGTGTAATTTTTGAAATTATACCCTCTTTTTACTGGTGCTACCACAAGATTGACATTGTGTTTGGATGTGGGAAATGGTCTTCTCTCTGTGTTTTATGCTGAATCATTTTATGAGACTTGGTTTTTATTCACATTCTTTTTTTTTTCTGCAGTGAAAGATTTTAGTAAAGAAAGATCAAACAAGCATATCCTTATTGTTGTAGGACTGGGACCTCAAATGACTGTTTCTCCAAATGTAGTTATTATTGTAATGCATATTATCCTAAATTACTGAAATATATTAAATCTCAAATAATGAGCACTGTCCTTTGTATTCAATGTGATCAGAACAATACCAGAAGATTACAGAAATCCCCTTGAGAAAATAATAAATACGGATTCTTAAACTTAGGTGATATTTATTTATTTNCTTTTTATTGGCCTTCTACTAGGAGACTGAAAAATGGTCTTAAAACAGTCTTGCTAGGTAGCCCAAGTTGCCCTGGGACTTACANTCCTCCTGCCTCAGTCTCCTGAGTGCTGGGACTGCCAACACACAACAGTACAGCCAGCTTTCAGTTTGTGTTTTAATTGTGGTTCTTGATGTTGGCTTACACGGACAATAAAAAGCTTGAGCATTTCCCAACTAGAGAATTAGAAAGAAAGTCATCCAGGTGATGATGGTTGGAATGCAGAGAAGGCANGGGAAGCATTTCTAATGGTNGATGATGGAATGAAGGCCTGTTGGACATTTTTGTCCTTCTGACTTCTTAGGAGAACAGAGCTTGTAGGGGAATTTATAAATGTGGAAAATAAACTTTTTAGTTTTTATTTTGAATTTGCATAATAATAATAATAGTACCCATCCCATGATGGTGTTTTCAACACTAATGAGTTAGTATGTATAAAGTAACTGGTACATATCTAACCAGAATGCCATGGAAGTGTCTGCTAAACTCAATAATGAATGAATTAACTAACCAGAAACTGATTCATTTAAAGCCTCACCATAATGCTCCTGAAGCCAAGTGTCACCCTGTGGATTGCCCTTGTCATTTTCAAAATGTCTGCAAGTACTTGTAGAATTGCCTTCTCGTCTGTCTGTCCCTCTCACACTTCTAGGCTACATTACATAATTCTTTTGCTTCCTCGTTGAGTGTCTGTCTGCGTTCCAACATGTTGTTTTAGAGAAACCTCTGTCCTTGGTTCACTCCTGAAGACACTACTGTTCTACTGCACAGTCCTCCCTGAACTAGATCCATTAACTCTCCGCAGCTTGTGTAGATATTATTTAGGAATGTGCAACTGAGACATTTTAAAGCTCTGATAAAGAACTTCACTTTGTGTGTACAGTATTATTACAACTATGCCAAAAATGTAGAAAAATAACAANAAATGTTAAGAGGGTTTGGTGGCTTTTGGTGGTTTTTGTTTTTAGTTATCAGTCTTACACAATGATATTGACATATTATAATGGGAGGGCTGGCAAGATGGCTCAGTATGTATAGGTACTTGCCATATGAATTGGTGAGCTGAATTCCATTCCAAGAACTCATGTAAAGAAGGAAATAGTCTACTAACTCCATAGTTTTCCTCTGTCTTTCACATATGCCCTGTGATATCTGCACACACACACACACACACACACACACACACACACACACACACAAACGCACACTAAATACATATGTTTAAGAAGAGGAAAGATTACACCAGGAGAAATAATAGAGGTTTGTTTGTTTTTAACTGAAATCTCACCCCTATTTCTGAAACAAAGTTTAAACATTTTATTTTTGTTTTGTTTTCTTTCTTATCTTTATTTCCATTACCAGAGAGTACAAAATTATCTTCTGAACATCGCTGAAGTTTGTTGTTTTAGTTGTAATATATTTACATTCTGACTGCAGTGTCATATCAGGAAAGGTTCCTGAAAGGCATTGCATGGATTTTTTTCTTTTCACAATCCACACAGTGTTTCCTGCATTTTTAAAACTTTCTGACATCCCTCTTANATCCTGGGTCTCCAGAGGACCGCAGTTTGAATCCCAGATTCTTCCCTTCTCATTATCTTGGGGAAGAACTTTCAGCATTGTAGCAAGGCCAGGACTTGACCTCTTACTGTGCTGTTGTTAATTTATCTGTCAATCAATCCTCAGCCACCTCCATTCCTGTAGCAGTTACTTCCCCAAGGCCTCTGTGCAGACTGTACTAATTTAGAGACTGATTATCCACCCTGGATACTGTCCATTGTCTTTTCCTACTCCCTGCCTGTGACCAGCTATCCTAGTCAATTTCAGGCTGCCATGAACAAAGCATGGGAAACTCTTGGTGCTAAATAACACTTGTGTGGGTTTAGTCATACTATACCATGGCAGAACTACTTTTTAGAATGATATCATCCTTGGCTCTTCTTTGGAAGGGCAGTCTAGGGGATGGCAGTGTGTCCCATCCTCCCTGAAGCATCTGGTGGCGCCTCCTGTCATCTTCCTCCTGTAATAGCTCAAAGATGCTCCTCCTCTCCTCTGTGGGTTCTAGAGCTTCTCGTGTTTGGGCTAAGGGATGATTTCCCAAGACTTAAGTCTGTCAACATTCCTTTCTTCTCCAGAATTACTCTAATTATTCCCTTATTTGTCTCCCATGATTATTTTTGGAAATTCCTTCTCAGAAATATTAAGACACTTGACCCTAATGGCAAGAACATGTCTAATATTAAACAGGAGAGATCTATTGCCAAAGCTCTAATAGGTCATAATAATTTTTAGAAGAACTCATACATATGGGACAAAGATGGAGTATATAATGTGCCTTTTNGGACATGATGAGGCTATAAACACTATCTTCAAAATTAGGACAAACTCTCCCCATTTAAAAGCATATATATTATTTTTACATCTGATATCTTATTCTTGCCTTTTGCTCCTATAGACTCTATAGTTGCTCAAATGTGTCAGACAGTAGGACAATGTGTGGGCAGCATTCATGTTATAACTTCAGCAGGATGAGTAAGAAGCTTAATAGCCTGATGCTTTCCTTTCCTGTTTATGAAATAGTCAATATACTGGCTGTGAAGAACTGTTCTAGCTCAGCAGGCAATTGATTGATGTGAGCAGGACTGATTCTTCCTGATTTCCTTAGTTCATCACCTCTTGAAATGGACAGCTGGATACTTCATAGATTTCCTGTGGCATCCTGAGCCAGCACCAGAAGTGAAGGTCAGGGGCTATGGCAAGCCTCTCCAAGCCAAAATGATCTAGACTTTGAAAGCCTCTGTCAGCAGAATTCTAGGAGACTTGGCTGCTTGGCTTGATCGAAAAATCACCTCTCCAGTTTAGCATAAATTATCTGAGAGTTAATGAGTTATTGTACTGAAAATTTGACTTGTCGACTGAGTATGGCTACCTGTCTGGAAATCAGGTATCATTTCGAGGTGGGGGGGTGGGGAGAGGGGCACTAGGTAGCCTTCAAGGAAGAGATAAGGGAATAAAAAGCATCTTAGTTCTTGTAAAATGCATTAGTTTTGATGTTGAGGAGAATTCAGAAATCTACCACAGTGGTGTGAGGCATGTGTGTCTACACTGGGAGTGTGAAGAAACTGAGGCCAATGGTGAAGCACAAGAAATTGTTAAGAAAGGGAGAGTGATTGCAGTGACAAGGATGCAAGGGAACATGGGAGACATGTAGGTCGGCATTCTCTAAGGGACCACGGATGGAGAGATGGTGGTGATGGAAGAAGGTTGTAAATGAAGGCTTACAGATCACTTAGTTTATAACACAAGAGATCCCCTTGAGATCTCGTTGCCTGCCTGCTAGGAATACAAGCCCGAGTTTCTAATTCCCAATAGAGAGCCTTTCTCTTGGCTGCTTTTACTGAAAACACTGACTAACGTGCCAAGTCTCCTCTCGAGCAGCTATTTTAGCTAGTTGTTTCTTTCATAGACAAGTTATCTTGGCATATGATAAACAAAGTCTTGACTCTTTCATTCATATTTTCTGTGATTACAGAAGCTTATAAGTATATATTCTTAACTCTGTTACCAAAAATTCTGTTAATGAGGATGGATGTCTAGCAAGCTACTTAATATCAAATGTAACAGACACCTGCCGAATATTGATGCTTCCAGATCATTTTTCTTCGAGCTCAGAGAAATACTGTTGTATTCCACAAACTTCTGGTTTTAGTAATGAAATTGTAGCTTTGCTTTCAAGCTAGATAGTTCAAAGCATTTGTAGTGTTTTCGGTAGAGGTTAGACTTATCAAAACCATTTGCCAAGATATTTTACCTATGAACACAATTACTCTGTGTACAATCAGCTGTACCCTTGGGATCACTACATATGCTAATAACAGCATCAACAGTGACTTGAGGCTGCTAGTCTATATGCAGAGGATGGAGTGGAGCATGAGCTACCNAGTATGTTCTTGTTCGGTAGTCATTTCGCCCATTACCAGCAGTTTCCTTTCCTTGAATGTAAGCTTAAAACAGAGAACCATTGCTTTGCTTTAAAAGAGGGTGGCAGTTTTTTTTCCTAAGTCTCACTGGGTAAAGGATGTGCTAAGGAGACTCTACAGCTAAGATTTCACAAAATAGGAGTCCTGTTGTGTGCGGGACTCCAGCTTTGTCATTAGCCAAGTCTACAGNAACAACTCACCTCCCAGCTCCGCATGCTTCCTTCATGGGAACATAAGAGGAAGGGGAATCAGATGACAAGCACAGTGGTGGCCTAAACATGTCCTTAGATGTCCCGAGGACAGGAGACAAACTGTCTTTCACTTTCAAACGAGGACTGTGCTAGGTTGAATCGGACACTTAAAAATTACTCATGGGAAATGAAGGTTGTCCTGAGTCCACCAGGAAAAGTGACCAATTCACTTGGGGCCTCCTAGAAAGGGCCTCTCACTGTTCAGAAAGGAAAACTGAGGTTTCAAAGGGTGTGCTCAGAAAGTGGATCCCACTGAAACTCAGGACTGTGCAATTGCAAAGTAGACTGCTCTCTGCCACTGTGTGTTATCTCTATGCAGTTAAGAAGTTTCTAGACCACTGATACAGGCAGCCGCTCTGCTGCTGGTATTGTAATCAGAAGACTTAAAGCTTGAAAATAGACCTCACTGAACATTAAATCAGCAATTCTCAACCTGTGGGTTGCAACCCCTTTTGTAGGGGATTGAACAACCCTTTCACAGGGACTGCATAGCAGCTATTTACATTACAATTCATAACAGTAGCAAAATTACACTTATGAAGTAGCAATGAAATAATTTTAAGGTTAGGGGTCACCACGACATGAGGAGCTGTATTAAAGGGTCACAGCATTAGAAAGGTTGAGAACCACTGTTCTAAATGCTTTCTTTGTGTTAGTGATTGTTACATGGGCCTTAGTATGTAAAATGCCTTTAAGGAACTTCTGGTCTCAGAGAGAAGCCTCCCTTGCCACTCCCAAGTCATTTCTCCTTTGTAGCCACACTGTAGCTGAGATCTCATCTCTATCCCAGACTTGTGCTTCAGAGTCCTCCTTCCAACTCCTGCCTATGCATTTACATGGATTCTCTCAGCCTTGCTTCTTAGTTTCCTTGCTTCCACCAGAACCTTGATACCTCTTGTATAGGTACTGCCTCAGTATTCCTTTCATATTTTTCTTTTTAATCTTATGCATTATTATTTATGTGTGTGTGTACATGTGGGTCCAAATGTGCCATAGCGTATGTGTGGAGGTCAGAGGAGAACTCGCAGAAGTTGATTCTCTCCTTCTACCATGTGGGTCAGGAAGGTTGAACTGAAGTCCTCAGGCTTAGTGGTATGTGCCTTTACCCACGGAGCCACATCTCTAGTTCCTATATAAGTTTCTTGATATTGCTACCACTGTCATAGTCCTAAAACATAAACCAGAAGATAGCATAATTTTTTTTTTGTGGAGTTCCTCAGCTCATAAGGTGCTACTTAGGATTCCAGAGGTGATGGTGAAAAGAGGGGAGGGAAGGGAAGGAGGAGGGAAAAGGAGAGGAGAGTTGAAGGAGAGGGGACTGCCAGAGAGGGTAGACACAGGGCTCTTTTTCTGACACAATGTACAAAGCTGTCCTGGTGCTGTTTCTTGTATCTGGGAATCCAGGCATGCAGATGTAACTACTTAAAAGAAAAGATTCCTTTCTCTACTTGGCACAAAATCTCCACTTGTCACGCCATCTTGGAAAAAGATATGTCTGTTCTATTTGGGGTGGCCATCGTAGTTAGGGATTCCTTTAAGAGCCTTTGTGATTCGCAAGGGTAGGGCTGTCTTTAGAGTGATTTCCCAAACCTTAGTGCAGACAAGTGAGCTTTTGGAGGCTTGTTGAAATGGATTCCCAGTCAGCGCCTCCGGTTTGCAATGCTGTTGATATACCCTTTAAATAGCTAGGTCCTGAAACGAAGTGGCACTCTCAGCATACAGTAGGGGCTGCATTAATAAATATTGTCTAAGTGGAAGCAGAAAGGGAAGGATGAGGCCATATTTCATAGGTAGCAGGGAACTGGAGATCCATTTCTCTAACATATTTAGAGAAAAGACACTGAATGAAGACAAAGTGATGGAAGAGAGTTGTGGACATTTTTACATAGGTAAACAGTTTTAACGGTTTAGAGCCCGACAATAAATCTCTTTAACAAGTCCTCTTCGCTTTCTTCCAGAGCTTCCTGTAGCTCAAAAAAAAAAAAAAAA
>LZPO01028929.1:0-19500 GCA_001675575.1 Neotoma lepida
CCTTTCCTACCCCATTTCTTTTATTAACCAAGATGCCTCCCAAGGATAAGCTGTCACAAAAGCCACATATCTCCATACTTTAAGAGACAAAGTCTGAAAGCAAAAGAAATCTCAGCCTTTTATTCTAAAGAGGCCCAGACATCTTCATGTCTCCAGCAATTTCTATGTGGTTTGTTGGAAGTTCTTTCTAAAATCTTCAGNTAATTGTCTATGCTTTCTCACAGCTCCCTGCAGGATGGGAGAGAAGAAATTACCCAAGCATTGACAAAATAGCCACACAATGACTGTCTGGCAATGCTCACTTATTAAGCAAAGCAGGCAGAGCAATAGATGGCTAAATCATATACCTGCCTCTCCCTCACCACTGTTCTGCGGTATCCCACACAATAGGCCCCTGGAAGCCGACAGCTCCACATCGGCATTGCCTCGAACAGTGGGTGATCTGAGGCAAAGATAATTTTCCAGGCTGTTTGGCTATCAACAGACACCAAATTGCTTAGCTGAGCAGACATGATTTCCTTCAACTTGTTGCAAAATTCTTAAACAAATCCTGAAAATGGAAATGTGTTCTCATTTTACTTCCTAGCTAAAGAACAGTGGATTCCTTACTTAGGAATCAACAAGTTGTGGGGTGGGGATGTGAAGATAAACATCTACCCTCAGAAGAAACAAGTTAAACATATATACAGTCAGGTCTACGCAGTCAGTCCTCCATAGCTACATATTCCATATCCAAAGATTCAACTGACCATAAGTCAAAAATATTCAGGAAAAAAAATCCTGTTTTGTACTGGATGAGCAAACTTCTTACCTTCTTACCATCCCCTAAACTACACAGAACAGCATCACATTTGCATTGGATTAGGTAGTGTAAGTGAGCTAGTGATGCTAAAGATGACCTAAGGATGTGTGTCAGTTCTATGTGGATACCATACTACTTCCTAGAAGTGACTTGAGCATCCTGGGATACTGGTATGTGTAGGGTGTCCTATCATCAATGTCTTGTGGTTGAGGGGATTACTCTAATTTAGAAATACAAGATACAATTTAGTCATGCTTTCCTGCCTAGTGACATTCTGGTAAATATTTAACAAAGAGCTCATGGTGGAAGGGAGGCCCTGGCTTGTAGCTTTTGCCATTTTCTATGGTGTAAATATTCTGCCCATGAAATTTTATTCTACCAACATGAGACATGAAAGAGCCAACAGGAGCCTGCTTCTTCTGGTGTGATTTGTAGCAGGTTGCAGAGCTACTGTAAATGAGATGAAAGTGCTTGAATGTTAAGGTAGACCCCGAGCGAGATTTCATTGATGTCGTCCATGCAATCTTTATTTCTCAAAGTCTGTCCTCAGCTTCCTCACTTTTTAGAAACTAAAGCAAACATCTTCTATGCTGAGGCCAATTGAGGAGTGACATGCCACCACACAGGAAGAAATGTGTCTTCTTAAAACTTTCACTGAGTTCTTTCTCCTGACCCCAGNAGGCAGGCTTGCTTTGGGATACTGCATCTTCCAGAAGCTAGGCTGCCTGCCAGAAACTGGCAAAACAGTTGAGCATTAAGCAGAGTGCTAACCAGCCCCCATGTTTCTGGGACATCACTGTTGAATGGCTGTGAGGCAGGGCCAGCCAGATGTATAAGTTGCCAGAAAGTTGTCACATGCCACCCAGCTGCACCATTCTGCTCATGAAATACACATTGAAACATCAAATCATTTCTGACCACCCCCAAATGTGGCCTTTTACTGAAGATGAACCCTGAAATCTTATTTAAGTCAACCGACTGACTCACTAGATACGTGGCACTATGTGACAGCGTCCCTGTCCCAAGCTATTTCACCCTTGATTTATGTCTTTCTCCTTCACTTGCCTCTTTTTCTTTTTCTCCCCGACTCCTGTTTGCTCTCAGGTGAACTTGCTATCTCTCCTACACCGATTCTCCTCTCCTAAGATGAAGGTGGTGAGGAAAAGAGAAGGAAATTTGTGATGATAGACCTTATTTGCATTTATTTCATCTGTATGGTCTATCTCGTGTTCATTTCTTGGATTTTAAATCCCACACAGTCTCTAAGGAACTTTTTTTTTTGAGAGCTCAACTACTCATTTATAAAGCCAGTGTTCTAAAATAGCACCCTTCCCACCCACTTCCTTCTTGTGAATTCCTCTGTCATTACTGCTGTANGCATGCTTTTGAAGGGAGTGAAGGGAAAGTCCACGGCAGAATATGAAGGGATCAGGCAAGAGAGATAGGATAGAAAAGGCAGAGCAGAGAACACCATGGCTAGGGCTCCTTTCAAATGAGGGTTTGCCCATCAAGGATCCACATTTCCCAGATCTGTATCATTCACTTACTGATACCACATGCTTTCCTCAGAGGTGTTCAGCTACAAACTCTAAGAAAAACCTGATATTCCTCTCCCACATAGCTTGAAACAACGGGTCTTCGAAGACCATGTGGCAAAACGTATTTTCTGGTAGAATGTCAGGACACTAAAAGATAGAAGAATGGCTGTAGCTTAGCATGTCATGTGAAGACAGAGGCCTGAAGAGTTAATGTCCCTTAAGCCACCACATCTGAGCAGCAACTTAAGGCAGGGTCTCTGTGGACTAGCCTCAATACTGCTTGCATCACAGCCAGGGAGAGGTTTAAATGTGCAATCTGTGAACTGAGTTCTTTCTCCTGACCCCAGTGGTGTCCGCTGATATCCAGGAAAATGTCTCAGGAAATACTTGAGGGAGCACTTTGTGATTTCAACAACGACCTCCTCCCAGCATATTGGTAGACAAAGAGGTCTATGAAGAAGTTTGGAGAAGATGAGACAGGACTACAAATGCTGACCTTCCAAAGCCAAATTATCTTTTCTGGTAAACCCAATGCAGCATATTACTTTCATGACCCTCCGCATCTTAATTTTCATCAAGGATACAATCCTTATAAGAGCTTGACAGACTTGCTTTTCTCAACAGGGTATGAGGTAAATGATATATTTTTCAATGATACCATGAAAACATTTAGGGGGAATTTGTTGTAGCTGCCTTTAGGAGTTGGTTAAACTAAATTTGGCCTCATCCCAATGACCACAGAGGAAAAACAAAACCACATAAATTAGACATACAAAATGAAAATAAGCCAAAAAACAAACAAATGAACAAACAAATCAAAACAGTCACAAGGGGAGATTTGCAGATATCACCTATTTTAAGTCATAACAAAAGGAGACTATTAATCTGGGAATAACTCTGTAGCACTTCCCTTGAAAACCACGTAGTATTTTGTGTTGATCCTTCTCAGGCTAGTGGGTATTGTCAGAGGTGGGATGGGGATGTGACCTCAGAGTAGACCAGATGTCCAAGAATCAGACAGTGGTCAGTAAGGGCATTCACATCCAATCTCTTGTAACAACTCAGTCAACTGTGGACGGAACAACTTTGATGGGCTCTAGAACACATTTTCTGACCGGGGGTCNACTTTCTCTCCTACATCTTCATCACAATCCAAGCCAAGTCTAATTTAGAATAACAGGGATAACCCTCACTGTCCAGCTTTGCTTTTAATGAGAATTCTTGCTAATGCCATTGGCTTTCCAGGGGCCATGTTTGCTTCTGACCCATGCATGTTCAGATCAGCCCCAGTTTTAGCTTCTATCTGTGACTTCACATAGTTGACAGAGGGACCCAAAGGAAGCTACTCTGATCTTTAAATCCCCAATTGTGTGTTCTTGCTATTAGAGCTGCTGCTGATTAGACCCAGTTCCCCTGAGGCATACTGTGTTTTATCAAAAACACCAGCATCTGATGGCTGTTTGACCAACCACCCACGCTCACATCACCCTCTTTCTGCATCGTTTCCTCTTCTCCTGTACCCACTCACCCCCTCCTGTACTGCCTCCAGCGGACTGAAATAGCATTCCCTTTGTCATTATTCTTGCCTCTTCCTCCTTTCCTTCTCTTCTTTATTTTTATATGTGCATATTTAAATGCAGACATAAACATGTTGAGTTTATAAATAGAGGAACATGAGTATGTGTGCAGATACGTGTAGGGTACAGTGGCTGATGTTTTTACACAGTAGCATATGATACGAAAAATAAGCAAACAAAAGATGTCTCATTATTTTTCCATTTGAAGATGGAGTAAAGCTCAAGATTTCNTCTTTTTTNCAGCATTATTGCAACCTCAGTAGCAATAGGGTTCACATGGGCAAAGCTGTCTTGAAGGTGAAGCCTAGCCTAGATGTAGAATCAAGTACACACATGTGGTACACTGAAATGCATCTCATCTCTTGTCCTGGTTAGGGTTATCATTGCTGTGACGAAACACCATGAGCAAAGCAATTTGGGGAGGAAAGGGTTTATTGGCTTACACTTCTACATCACTGTTCATCACAGAAGGAAGTCAAGGCAGGAACTCAAGCAGGGCAGGGACCTGGAGGCAGGAGCTGATGCAGAGGCCATGGAGGGGNGCTGCTTACTGGCTTGCTTTCATGGCTTGCTCAGCCTGCATTCTTATGGAACCCAGGACCACCAGCCCAGGGACGGCCCCACCCACAATGGGCTGGGCCCTCCCCCATCAGTCACTAATTAAGAAAATGCCTTATAGCTGGATCTTATGAAGGCATTTTCTCAANTGAGGCTCCCTCATTTCAGATGACTCCAGCTTGTGTCAAGTGACGTAAGACCAGTCAGCATACCTCTGACTGAGAAATGGAAGCTAATGTGCAAAGTCTCTAAATCCAATAGCTTTCTACATGGTAAATGAATGGTGCATAAATCATNGACATACATGGGACCAGCAGGGCAAAAGCTGGGGTCGAGGTACAAGATTCAAGTACTTTCCAAATTGTTACACAATGCCTGGCTCCCATTCTGCTCCCCCATGCCTCAATTCAAACAGTACACACAGCAGCCATCTCTTTGGGCCGAAGGTCATAGCGAGGCTGTCATTCACAAATCAGCACAGCTGGTAAACTCTATTAAGCTTCCATCAACTCCTCGTGTTGCATTAGAGACCCGACTCAACCTTTTGACAACAACTGTAAAATGTCTCCAGATGGTTAATACAGCACATCAAAGTTAGTATTCAAAGGCTCAGTCAGTGGAAGAAATACCAGTCTCCCACCCAAGCATGACATCACCCGGCAGTTTCATTGCCAAGCCACTTTAGGAGATTTTTATTTTGTAGGGACTGCAAAAAAGAAGCCTTTTGGCCCTCAAATGTGTAAACTTCACACATACATAACCTTCTGTATTCCCTGAGGGTGGCGATGGAGTTGTTGGCAGGCTTGGAGTAAGAGAAAATACACGCATAGTACTTGATGTACTCCCAGCATGGGTGTAGCTCACACAGGAGCAGCTTCTGGTTGGGACTCCCCTACCCTAAGGTCCCTTCCCTATTGTATCTTTTCTCTTCAAGACCCCTCACTATTTCTTTGTCTTCATGGAAATTTTAACAGTGCCTGACTTCTTGAAGATGCATAAAAGTATACATTTATATGCATATCACTCAGCATATTCTATGTAAAAAAAGTTCACACTTTAGATAGATAAATGTTAAAGTCCGTTCCATAGTGAATGGTTGAAGGAGGCAGATAGGGACCATCCTGTGCCCCTAGCTCAGGAGATGCTGGAAGACAAGTTGCAGCATGGCCAGCTTCTGTACACATGAAACCCCATTCCAGGAGCCACAGCTGCATCTGTGGGCATCATTTATTAAACAAATCACTGCAGCACAGTCAAATTGCATTTTTCACCAAAGCCTCCCAGATTTCTTTTGCAATGTGTAAAGATCCTTTCTGCCCAATTCCTTGCACTCACAGAACTGAGCAAAATCTGCACTTCTTAGCAATACCTGGTGTTTGATGGGGAAATAGAGTCATATCTAGGAGAGAACTGTCAGCATATGCTTAACACCAGCCCTTGGACAGGAGGTGCCAAGGGGCTGTGCATCTACAGTCTCTGCAGGGAGGCTGAAATCCTGCCAGGGTTTCCTCAGTGCCCCTAGATTGCCAGCACATCTTCAGAGGGGGATATGCATTTACATTTATATACACATAGGAGTTCCCCTTTCGAATCTCCCAGAGAAAAGATGATCTTAATAACAATGCATTGTCTAGTTAAAAACATTATTTTGTTGCACAGGGCACACACATTCACACTAAATACATAATGACAAAAATAAGTGCTGTCGAGATTTTTTTAAATGTCAAACATGCAAGTATCATTTGGGAAAGTGGGCATTGGCATGGAATTACTCAGAAACAACAAAAGGGCAGAGAAGAACCTCTCTCTTCTCACCATGGCCTATAGCAGCCCATTACCCAGGGCAGGTGGTACAATGATGCCTAACCAGGGCCAGNGAAGTCTGCACTTCCCTATTCTAGAGGCAAGGCACTGAAGGTTAAATCCAAGAACACAAGCCTGCAGCTAGACAAGAATCAGCCTGAATGGANGTGGCCTCCCTCCACCCCCCAACAGCTTTTGTAACATACCCTGCTGTTTCTATAAGCTGTGTGTTCCAGGTACCGTGCTAACACTGGTCATATATTTTGCCACCCCCATAGCTAAATGCTCAAGAGCTTGGAAAATGTATCTGGACAAACGGCTGCTATTAAAACAGTGGAGGCCGAGCATGCAGCCTCTTCCCCGGGTGGCTTCCCATTCCAGCCCACTGTGCATGGGTAATTCGCTCTATCACACAGTCTCCTTCTCTGTGGACTATTAGGGCTGAAGTCCAGTGAAGCAATTCAAATTAGACCCCAGGTATGTGGAGATCCTTAACGTGTCTATAAATATTCAAATCAGGGCTGCATCTTGGCAGAATTTTTCTAATTAAAATTTCATTCAAATTAAATCAGCCACATTTTGACAGACATGGGAGACAAAAAGCTTTCTGGTTTCAGGAGCCCACCCCCCAACAACTAATCAAAAACATGGCTAATGCAGGAAGAGAAGAGAAGGCTCGGTTCACGCCTCCATGGCGGTCATATGTGGGCAAGGAAGGGAGATTTCCCAAGCTCACAGCACATTAATACTACCTAAAATTCTAAAACCCCATAGTCCTGATATAGAGGCTAGAAGGTGCCATGTGTGGCATATTTTTAAGATTTATTTTTTATTTTTATGTCTGTGTGTGTTTGTGTGTGTGCATATTTACACATGAGTGTGAGCATCCATGGAGGAGGGAAGAGGGAGTTGGATTCTCTGGAATAGGAGTTACAGGTGGTTGTGAGCTCCCTGGTGGGGNTGTTGGGAACTGAACTCTAGTCCTCTGCAAAAGCAGCCAGTGCTCTTAACCACTGAGCCATCTCTCCAGCCTTCCCCATTTTTTTTCACATGCAGTATTTTTGATAAGTGGAACTTGACAACATCAAGGGAAAACGACTCCACATCATCTACAGTTCAGTTAGTCCCAGATGAAACCTGCAAAACACAGCTGCCATGCTCAAATTTGCAAATACAGATACAAATTGCCTTTTTATAACGTCAGACTTGTAAAAGGCAAACAAAATAGACAATGCAGCACTTAGAACATTTCCAGCCAAGGAAAAAAAAAAGAAAAAGAAAAGAAAAAACACACCCATTCCGAGATCTAAGACAAAATACCTCCTTTTCATGGTAAAACAGCTTCGTTCATTTCCAGTTCCTTCACCAAACACAATTTAAACTCCACATAATTTTTGCTATCAACTTCTCTCCCACAGACTGTAAAAGCTAGAATGCCAGTCTGTCTCCAACATAATTAAACAAAATGTGCTATCTTCTAAAATCTGTGAATAAACAATGAAAGGCAAAATAAAAGACCCAGACAAAAGAACACACCAAGATCCAACCCCAAGCTGCAGCATCCTGACATTCAGCCAAGGGACACTTACAGATCCTCTTGTGGTACAGAAGACACTAACTCTGGAACACAGTAAGGATGAAGTTGTTGGAGGAGGGGTTACTGGGAGTATAGGTGAGGCTACTTATTTGCAATTCAGAGAGATGAGACTCTTGTATCACATGAGACAAGATGGCTTTGAGGCAGTGCCTAGCTTCTCCCATCATTACATGAAGACAGCTTGGAAGAGGTACCAACAGCCCAGCTTGGCCAGAAGAGGATGGATGAGACCAGAGACTCAAAAGAAAGATGATCTACGACATGCTGCATGTGTATGCAGCTTGCTAGGACTACTGAGACACACTGTTGTAAACTGAGTGGTTTTCTTCCTGCACAGATTTGGAATTCAGAAGTCCAAGACTTAGGCATCATCAGGAAGCATCATGCTTCCTTCAANGGCACNAAGGATCAGATCGAGGCCTCTCATAATTTCTAGTAGATCCCAGGCTTGATGGATTGTGACTGTAATTAATTTTCATAGGTGTTCTCTCTCTGTGTGTGANCATATGCAGATGTGTGTTCTTGTTAGTCTGCCTGCAAATGTCCCATTCATATAAGGACACTGGTCGTGTTGGATCATGGGCCACCTTACTCCAGTATGAATGTATCTTAACTAATTATACTAATAATAACCTATTAGCAAATAAAGTCACATTTAGAAGTTTAAAGGATTAGGGTATCACTATTTGCATTTTGAAAGGTACTACTCAATCCATCACAGGCACAAGGAAGGTGCAGGTTGGTTGGATCATGTATGATTAGAAAATCAAACTCACTGTTAACTCTAGGAGGACAATATCCAGGAGAGTAAGTTATTCTTTTTCATGATGGATTCCTGGGTCTGTCCCTCCTCAAATTCCCATCTAGGAAATAGTGTGATAGGGTGGAGCAGATACACTTAATTTCAAACTCAGACTCAGCTACTTAATAGCTGTGTGCTTTGGGACAAACTGTTTAACTTCTCAATGGAGACAATGACCTTTTTTAACAGGTCTGCAGTGAATATTACTTAACAGGAAAAAAAATCTGTTACACGTAAATGGCACATAGAGGCAGTCTGAACCCATTATGTCACCTCCCCTGAGTCTGCTCTATCTTCACCTGAACCCTGGACTTTGTAGGAAAGCATGGCATCTGGAATCAAGTTAGTGTATTTTAATTATATGACTGAATGTTTTCTAAACCCAAACACACTGGAACACCAGCATCACCCCAGACCACCTAATCCTTGTCACTGCATTAGTGGTTCTGCCAATGNGATTTGCTCTTAGCAGTGTTGGGAGGCAAGCTGAATGATTTTTTTGTTTCCACACAAGGGAGCTCTGATTCATGACTTTGAATGTTTATTCCATGCAGCATGAAAGAAAAAATACCATCTTTTTTCAGCCTTCATTTTCTTAGTCTTGTTTGTTTGTTTTTTAATAAAGGGCAGGAAGGCATAAAAATAAAACCTGGAGAAGTGGCCAAAAAGTAAAATACTANAACACAAACAACAAAATCCTATTCTATTTCCTTTACTATCTTCCTTTCCTTTGACTAATTTCTCAAAATGATCCTCATCTTATTTTGTTCTGTGGATATTTTTTTACAGAGTGAGAACACAAGATGATCTTTATTTGTATCTTTTTTAACTCTGACCGGGGCATCCCATCAGTCCCTTGCATTGGAACTTGTGCTACTATGCATTTCTTTTACAGAAAACCAGGAAGGATGGCTGTGAAGAATCGACAAGTGTTAGTCAATGTGTCATCGCTGTGACAGAAACACCCCCCACAAACCACATAAGGAGGGAAGTTACTTTGGCTCCTTGTTTCCGATATTATAATCCCTGGTTGCTCGGGCCTCACCTGTGGGTTGGTGTTGAGGTACAGCATCACGGCAGAAAGGGCACTGTGAAGNAGCGCTGTTTACGTCTTGGCAGCTGTGATGGGATGGGGTAGTGGAAGGATGGGACTGAGAGGCTCTAAGGATAAGATTCATTCTTCAAAGGCATGTTCTCAGTGACCCACACCCTCCAATTAGGCCCTACCTCATCACAGCCCACTCAGCTATGAACTTGTCCCAGTGGGCTTAGGCCACTGTTAAGGTTAGTCGGCTCATGATCTAGTCAGCTCTCAACAGTACCACCAGCTGAGAACCAAACCTTCAACATCAGAACCTTTTAGAGAGCTATGATATNTTTGACCTATAGAACAGCAATTGTGATTTCAGAATGGGCACTTTCTGAGCAGTGGGGAGAAACTGGTGGACAGAAATAATACCCTGCTATGGGCTTCACTAGGATGAGGTTGAGGTTTGGGGCCTGTGGACCCAACATAGGATCTTTTCCAGTTGCCATGGAGACCTTGACATGACCTTCTGATCTTAGATTTCTCTTCCATCAAAGTAAAGTGCTAAACTCTGTCCCTCCCCCTAGCTTCAGGATATTATAAGTTCCCTATAAGCTAGCACTAGGGAACTATAAATAGAATTTGCTAGAAACAAAATAGCTTTTGGTAGACAAAAGAAGTGAAGGGACTGAGGTACAGAAAAATGAAGACATGTGGAAATTGGAGGGAAGTTTTAGATGTGTTATTTCATACCTCCTGGGGAAAATGATCAATCAAATGAACCAACTCAGGAAACAAGGTAGTAGAAACCTCCCTCATCAGAACAGGAGGTAACTTCCGTTAGGCAGTAAGGTCAGGGCCCTTAGTGCATCTATAGCTAGTCACTGGAGACCTTTACTGACTGGATCGCCTCTCTGGTTGGACTGAGGGAGCATGCATAAGGCTAAGGCATGTGGACTCCTTACTTGCCCAGCTGTCAATGCAACTCTGGTGCACACACACACACACACACACACACACACAAAACCTCAAAAAACAAAAACAAAATGAAACAACAAAAGACCAACCTTAATATAGATAAGCTCAATTTCCATCCAGTTTCTGCCATAAAATCCAGGAATGGCCAGCAGGCTGGGCAACATGGCGTATTCCCTCCCTTAGAGTTCCTCTCCCCACCCTGGGAATTTTTCTTACTAAATCTTCAGTCACTCTGCTCTTTCTCTGTCAACATTTCTTTACTCTCCTTGAGCATGACACATCAAACTTGGGAACTACTGGCTACAGGTGGCTTTGGTAACTGTCAAATGTCTAGCACACTAGCTCTCTGAGTCAAGAAAGGGCTCAGTTACTATAAATGAACAATCAAACAAACAAAAACATCACTATCTCTTGTTGAAGCAGCAATGTATAACGATCAGGACCCACATTTGCATGTACTTTCTGTCATATCACAGGCCTGAGTCCCCATGAAAACCAAGGAACTTATGACAAAGGAAAACATGTAATACCTGTTNCCAGAAGTGACATCAGAGTCCCAGAGGCACTGTTGAGGGCACAGGGGAAGACGTAGTACTGCCGTGGACATGGCACACTCCAGTTTCCAGTTCAGAGTGCACACTCCAGCTTTTCCCAAACAAACAACTTTGTTCTCTGCTTTATTAATGTGGAGCCTATCTGCATTCTGATTTTACACCAGGGAGTTCAATACTAATTGTTCTACCAATAAAAGCAAGTTGGAATGATCTGCTAACATCATAACNTGGGTAAACAGGACTATCTAGCTGCCCATTAAACCACACAGACAGCTGGCTCCAGGTTCTGGCTGGGATACAAAGCTGATATTAATTAGGTCACTCTTACCCTGGACATTTTAGGCTTAGTGTTATTTCTGGGGAAAAATGTGTATATGAATAAAAGAAGAGAGAGGAAGAAAATGAGAGGAAGGAGAGAGAGAGAGGGAGGAACACCTTTAATCTCCTCTTTAATAGTCCCACAAGCACATTTGCATTCTAGCTCCAAGTTCATGCAGTAAAGGTCTCTTTAGTATCCCATAATAAGTCCATTAGAAAGCTTATGCTTAATCACACAGTTAACTTTTTTTTTGTGTGTGTGTGTGTGTATTCAGTCTCCAGATCCCCCCAACCAATCTGGATTCCCACCTCCCCCACCCTACGCAAGCTAAACATTGCCCACTGATTAAAAAATGCAGTTAGTGCACCTTCACCGTCGTCCGTGGTTAAATATAATTAACTCAGCATTTCAACAGGAGAGACTGGATCAAACTGCTCTGCAATTTTTGGTAAGAAACAAGATTTCTTCCCACTGTGTGCAGACTAAACCAGGAGCAGCAGGACAGATCTGAGAAGTTAATAACACATCTCAAACCGGAGTGGAAGGAAGCACATTAATTACTGAGCAATGGATATCAATACCTCAACCAGCTACAATTACACATGCTCAAGTGACACTGGGTGTAAAGTGATCTGGGAGGATGCATGCTGTCCCCTCTCTTTTCATAAGGCAGGTGTGATGGTTAATCTTGACTGTCAACTTGACTGGGTTTTGAATCACATAGGAGATACATCTTTGGGTGTTTCTGGCAGGGCTTGACTAAGAAGAGAGGATACACCCTGAATGTAGGTGGTGACATCATCTCTCCAACTAGGCATGGGACTGAATGAAAAGCAGAAAGTGAGTGGAGCATCAGCATTCATCATTCATCTCTCTGCTTGCTGACTCCAGACTCCGGGTATCTGCTGCCACAGCCCGTGCTGCTCCCACCACCATGATGGACTGTGCCCTCAAGCCAACAGCTAAAGTAACCCTCTTCTTCCTTAAGTTCCTTTGGTAAGTAATTTGTCACACCCATGAAAAAAGCCATGATGACTACAGCATATTCTGTGGGACACATGGGAACCTCAGAACTGGGCTGGTCAATATGGCTGCCAGGTAACTAGGAGGCTACCACACTCAGGCAGCAACCAAACAGCCTCAGAATAACAGTTGGGAGTTGAGATTGCAAACCTCTGTTTATAAGAACAATAAAAGTGAACTGGGCAAAAAGACCAAGAAACTCAAAACCAATAAGACCCAGACCACGAGAGTGTAGTTTTCAGAACATAGGCTAGGGTAATGTACATAAAGCAGCTTTCCAAATGGTAATATTTCCCAGAAAGAGTCATTCAGATACATTTGAATTAATTTGATTATCCAGCCTAACCTGGAAGAAGCTTTGCTTGTCTCTTTGGATTCTTAACACAATTTGGAGTCTAATTCCATTTCCTTTTAGGTATGGAAAAAGAGGTACTGTGAAATCTTGGCCCCAGAACCCAGGCACTACTTAACTTATCTCTCCAGTTTCCCAAGGAGTTACATAACAAGTGTTCAAGGATGTGGTGCAATTTTTTAAAGAGAGAAAAATCAAGCTGTTAGATAATAAGAAAAAGATGAAGAG
Organism: Neotoma lepida; assembly: GCA_001675575.1. Taxonomy (NCBI): domain Eukaryota; kingdom Metazoa; phylum Chordata; class Mammalia; order Rodentia; family Cricetidae; genus Neotoma; species Neotoma lepida. Next base: position 13,159 of record LZPO01028929.1, read on the forward strand.
GAGGAGGGGAAAGGAGGATCCCCTTCATATATATATTCCCATATATTATGCTATATAATGAAACCAGCAAACTAGCAAGCTGCTCACACAGGTTCCACCCTAGGAAGTCTGCTTATAATCCTGGAATGGTTCTGGAAATTGGGTCCCAGGCATTCTTTGACCTTCAATTGTAAGAACTGGATGATGAGGATGCACAGAACCCAGGCTCCTACCTGGGAATGGAACTACATCTCTCCCCATAAGAAGAGACTTCTGTGTACCATTGCCTGAATCCTCCACATGCCTGGGGGCATAGTTTCTGCTGCAAAGTTTGACATTGAACCTTTTGAGCAACCACAGAACACTGAGCAAGGTTTGGTGAATTATTTCTTTCATTAAAATCCTTTTTGATAATCTGGACCAATGAGCCATGGTTCACGTGACAGCTACACTAGCTTGGAGGTCTATGGGGAAGCAGCCTGAACCATTGTGCCAACATTGCACTAAAGGCTTCAGGAGAGCAAACCTGGAAAATGTTCCAACCAAGAGTCCCAAGACTGTGTGCTCCGTGGTGCTGCTTACTGCCATTTAGAATGGTATTTGGTCCCAGGATTGCAACACTGATGCCCTGAAGGGTACAAAGGCACACAAAGAAGATGTAAGCCCTTTCAAGCAGTGAGGCAAGTGAGCCCAGTGACCAGAAGCAAAGCTCCAGGGTTTTGTGGGGTTTTTTTGACAACACCTCTGACTATGGCAGAGGGGTGAGTTCACACACTACAGAAGTCAAGACTGCACCGATCGTATGCTCAGCAGTCAGTGTAAAGAGGGCTTCCAGTCCTAAGAATAATATATTTATCAGCATTTCAGCTCCGTTTAACTGCAAACAACATAATTCCACTGAAGTTCCAAAGAGCTAGAAATCAAATTTTCATTGACAAAATAGAGGAATGAACCAAGTAGATTTTATAAAAATCTATCCTTTAAAATCCAAAGTCTGATACAATCCAGCTGTATTTATATATTACATGAGATAATTACAATTGTTTTTCCTTTTTTTTGGTGGTAGTGGTGGGGCTATGTGGAACTAACATACCATAAAATTGGTATATTGTAAGTTAGAGGGAACTTTTTTTTCCTCAAGGGTGACTGCATTTGCCTGAGACAGAGTTCTAAATTTCCTTCTATGACAAGTTATCTGCTACAAATCTGGGGATCTGATTAATCTATTTAATGAGTAAGCAATTATAAGCCAGAAAGGTTCAAACAACCTGCCTAAGAACACAGAGCTATTACCTAGATCCGTAGTTCAGCAGCAGCAGCACCCTGACTCACTGATGTAGCCGTGTGGTACCCACTGGTGGGCTCTCTATTCTATGAGTGTTTTCTGTGATACCCACAGTTCTTCACCTACAAACTTGCTTCACATGATTTCTCTTGTAGAGATGCCGAAAGGCATCTGAAGCTTGGTAGGCCAGGATGTGTCAGTGATCTTAGCCCTATGTGCTCTTCCCTCTTCTGCTGATGCCTTTTTGCTATTTTCCTGAAAATTATCACCCCTCCCAGGGAGAGGGCAGAGGAATATGAAGAGGCTTGGTCCTGAGATCAGTCCATTTTGCTATTTGAGAGAAATAGAAGGTGAGGGGCAGATCAGAAACCAGGGCTGCTAATGGTGCTAGTCTGGGCCACCACACAGGGTGAGTGTGTCCAAACAAATGGCATGCCCTCAGCAGGAAGCAGCTAGGGTTTGCCTCTCATCACTCATTGGTGAGTATGGGTAAATAGGACACAGCCTAGTTAGGGCACCTACACAGACCCCTGCTAGGACCTGACTTCCTTGTGGGTTCATCCCTGTTGTCTCTAAGTCATTCTTCTATCAACTGTAGGCCATCCCTTAGTCTGTGAGGTGGTGATTTTTACTACTTCTCAGCCCTCATTGCTACCAAACAGGTAAAGACTGCAGCTGAATCAAAGCAGAACCACCCAGACACTTCACTTGAGAGTCCAAATCTTAGAAAATGGACCTTAGAAATCAATTTTCTTTTTAAAAATTAAAAAACAAAAACTTTGTTGGTTGTTGGTTGTATTGGTGCTGGTACTGGTAGTGCATGTGTGGGGTGTGTGTGTGTAAGGGAGAGAGAGGGGGGGAGGAAGAAGAGGAAGAAGGAGAAGGAGAAGAGGAAGAGGAAGAGGAAGAAGCAGCAGCAGCTCTGCATTCATCCTCATATATCTTGTCCTATTATGTCCTCATCTGGCTGTATCTGGCATCTGCATCATTTGCAATATCCTTTATAATAAATAAGAACACATAATGAAGTGTTTCTCTGAGTTCTGTGAGTCATTGTAGCAAACCACTTGAATAGGAGGTCATGGGAACCCCAATAGCAGATGGGGGAAGATGCATGAAGTCACAACTTGAGATGCATAATTGGCCTCTGAGGTGAGGGAAGAGGGGTTGTGGAGCGGAATCTCAAACCTGTGTGGTCTGATCTAACAATGGGAAGATAGCATCAGAATTGATTCTATTAAATAGACACTATCAAATTATAGGGCACTCTGTGGGTATCTCCTGGTCTGCTTGTACATGGGCAAAANCATGGACATGTGACATCAGAAGGGAAGTATTCAGAACAGTGTGAGCATCTTTTGCTTCTCTTACCATATGGTCTACTCTATAAGGAAGGGCATATTAACTAAAACTGTGCAGAAGAATCAGCAGAGGCATCTGGTCTACCTACAATGACAACTCCACATGGGAAGTGCTCCATTCTGTATTATGCAATAGCTACACCCACTCTACCTTCCTTGACACTGAGGTTGCTGACATCTATATCAGGTTCATGATATCCCCTGTGTGCACCAGGGTGCTCAGTGACCCTGCACACTGAGTTTCCATATTGGAATAAATTGCCAATGCAATGGGAAGTCTCCTGTACCTGGGTATATCCCTTTTTAAACTCTATAAAATTTTGCTTCCCATCTGTTTTCTTCACTTGGCGTTCTTCACTCCAGACTGTTAAGGTGAGCTCTCTTTCAAACAGCCTTGTATCCAGCCCTTGACACAATGCCTGGATTGCTAATGACACTTAAGACAATAAGACAGCCAAATCATAATGCTTTTGTTTTTATGTAAGTCTTAGCCAGGTCTGAATAAATTGTTTCCTCAACACCATTCCAGACGTTCACTTCCCATGCCGCTTGAATCACACAGTCTTTCCTACTGGGTCACAGTAAGGGGCACCCCCTTTTGCCTCTTCCGGACAGGACGGGATACATCTCTCCTTTCCAAGTATCAGCATTCAGATGAAAGATGCTTTGGTTTTGATGAGTTACTCTTCTGAATGCTCTTGACAGCAGTCCAGGAGGAAAGCCTGGGAACCTCAGACCCAGTTCTGAACTTTCTGGCTGAAAACTAATTCAATAGCAAACCCACAGAGGTCAAGACTGTGACATGCTATTCTCCTGGAGGAAGAAACAGGGTCTACTCATAACAAAGGCATTAAGTCTGGCTGGCTGACCAGGCTGCAGAGCCAACGCTGATGTGAACCAGCAGCATGAGTGCTTTTTGTTAGACTTTTCAGCACTTTTGTGGTATTCTTCTTGCAGACAGAAAAAGATATGCCACATATGAAGAATATTATATCCCTGACTTCAGTCCCCAGGGGTCTTTTCTGCCTCTGCTGGGAGGTAAGACAATGCCTTCCCTTGAATAGAGGATGTGGGCCTTTGAGGTTTGGGTTGAGGTACCGGAGTCTTCCCAAAGGTGTTCTCTTCTGAGTAGAACCTCTCCCTCTTGTGTATCAGAACACACAAGGAGCTTGAAAAGACTTATATCTGACTAGGAGGTGCAAGTGTGCATGGTGGAGAGGGCCCAGGCATGGTTAGAGTTAGGGGTGGGGAGGACACTGGTAATGGTCAGGGCTCCCAGGTGACTTTCCCAGGCAGCCCAGCTGAGCTCCTCTTTCCAGAACAGCCAAGGCAAATGAACTATTTGAAGTGAAACATCCATTTCAAATCTACAGGAGAACATGTGCTCCAGTGGCCACTAGGGTGGTGTGTTGAATCATTAATGAGCTTGTGTCTTGGCTGTCTCTGGCTTCCTGCTGCCCACTGAAGATTTGCCCTGTGCCTGGACCAACAGAGAAGTGCACCCAGGTCAGAACCCAGTGACATGTGGTAGGGACAAACTTGGACAGTCCTACATTCTTCTGTTTCCTCTCCCATTGTACCACTTCTTAACCTACACAATACTTTGTACTTATATCAAAAAATCCAATAAAACATTTTTCACTGTTGTTTGTTCAAGGAGAGTGACATCATAGGTTTGTCTGCCATGCAATTTAAAAAAGAAAAATGGATTCTTCCATCTTCCTCCCCAGTGGTGTTTATTAGGCCAGGAGCAGGTGCTGTGAAAACAGTCTGAAAGATAACCACAGGCACCCTAGGCTCTGCCTTCCTATATGAGCAGCTCACACCTCAAGCCTGAGCTGTATTTTTATTTTTAACACATAAATGAGAAGACAAGGGATATGCTTTGAATGAGTGGAAGTCAAGTAGAAAAAGCTGTTGCTATAATGTGTCTTGATATTTTTATTGTTCTGATAAATTACAGTAGGACCCCAAACTCGCTTCTGTGCCAAGTAAGTACCTTGTAATACACCATAACCAACTCAGACCCCTACCCCATGCTCCAAGAAGCTGCAACTAAAAGTTACAGATTCTGCATAAAAAAGTAAAATCCATAACTGTCTTACTTAAATGGTCAGACTTCATGGCATCACATCTTTGCATACTGAAAACATGTCAACAGTAGCTCACCCGGCCTGTGTGTGCAAGGTTTCCCATTCATTGTAGGAAGCAATCCTACAAGGTTTCAAGGTGAAAAAATCAGCACAGGGGATAGGCAAACATGGCCAGCTGCTCTCTGGCATAGGAGGCTCTGTAGAGACATAGGCCTGCTTCTCCCCATCCCTCTGCTACAAATCACCAAAGGTTAAGTCTTCAGTACCTGTGGACTGACAGGCAGGAGGGTGGAAACCAAACAAGAATCTTCTACTACATCCTCAAGCTCCACAGATGACATGGTGACATTTACTGGTATAACAAACTGACTATACTCAGTAGGCCCAGGGATTTATGTATGCTTATTAATGATGCATGCACTAACTTTTTTTTCAAAAGAACTGTAACCTGACTACAAGATTAAGTTGATCTGAAGAATAAACTAAGGATGATGGCAGAACCAAGATAAGGGAGCCCAAATACTTCTTGTAAGTCAGCAAATAATACATTTGACAGAAGTCTGAGGTGATACCCAGGCAAGACTCCAAGCTATGATATCTCCTATCTTTAAAATGACACCTGGAAAAGGAAGGAATGAGAACTTGGAAACAAGAAATTAAAAAATAAGCAAGTTTTCCAAAATCACTGAAGAAACTCCCAATAGTATGTAATTTTCATTTTTTAGAGAGGAGAAGTAATTGTCTCTTTGGAGGCTATTATAACTCCTTGTTCATATTCCTCATTTGTAATAAAAATTCTACCAGGCTGTGTAAGTTAAGATCAAGTATAAGAGAAAGCTTGTGTCCCTTAACTCTTTGCTCTGCAAAATGGTCATGAGCACCCCTGTTCAGCTTTTCCTGAGGTAGGATTTACACAAATCCTAAATTGGAAGTGTGTGTGTGTGTGTGTGTGTGTGTGTGTGTGTGTGTGTGGTAACATATCTCAATGCAGAAGAAACTAAAGTTTCATACAAACTCTCAAAAGCACTCTTAGAGGAGCTGTCAGGAAAGAGACAAGGCCCAGAATGAATTTATGGCTGATTTAACCTTGTCAAAACTGCCTGGGTCAGCAGAATCCAGTGTGCTGTGTTCCCTTGTATAATCTGTAGCGGATTCCTTGCAGAAACCACACTATCTAAGCAGAACCCTCGGTGACCCTCTTTGTGTGGACCTGGCACAGACATCTGCAACTGCAAGAACAGTCATTTCGAGAGCTCATGATGAACACCTAGGGCAACTACTGGCACAAAAACACCAGCAGTTCTAACAAAACAAGGCCAGGTGCCAAGTGGGCTTGAGGCTTTGTATTGGCCACTGGGCAGGAAGAAACACAAGCTCAGAAAAAGGAACATTCCAGAATTTCTCTTCGTGAAAATCAATAAACACTGGGTTGTGTCCTATTCCTTCATAATTCTTGAAAACATCAACAGTTCCAAGTTCACTTCCACTAGGCAAGATCTGGGATTTTGTACCCAGGTCAGGAAAATTGGACAGCATTAAAAGGGGCCTTGAACTCTGTGTCTTGTGATTGAAGCCATCCCATGGAAACCAGGGCAGCTGGTAACCTGGAATGAGGCATAACAAA
>LZPO01028931.1:7147-19452 GCA_001675575.1 Neotoma lepida
AGGTAACACAGACTCAGAAGGATAAATATGGTATGTATTCACTGATAAGTGGATACTAGATATAAACTAAAGGACAATCACTCTGCAACCCACAGACCCACGGAGGCTACCTTAAAAAAAAATGTCTTCAGCTTTTGTGTAGTAAATAAATATTGTTCTTCTATGTATAAAAAAAAATAAAAATAAAAATAAAAAAAAGATTTGTTCTCTGGTTTCTAGAAAATAATGCATAGTATGCATATAGTGTGACTCATGGTCAGTGTTCAGAATACACATCCCTCTTCCACTCGTTACACATTGCNCCACCCCAGAAACTCCCACCAGTGACAAAGGGTGTGGAGGGCCACATGGGATGAGAGCGAGACCTGCTTGAGCATGAAGCAGCTCCTCCCATTCCTTTCTGGTCATCTTCAGCTTTCTCAACATGTACATCATAGCCAGCTAACTGGAGTGATGACTGAGACCTTAGGAGGCACGAATTAAACATCACCACTGGGGCTGCCTGGAAAGGGCCTATAACGTANGACAGGAGGGGGAACGCTTTAGAATCTGCTTCTCGAAGCACCAGATTTGTAGCACCTGGTATTCAATTCACCAGCTTGGTCTCAGGTTTGCTCCTCTGTAAGGTAATAAACTTGTCCCTTTCACATGTTGGCCTTCAAGTCTGAATTATTTTTTTTCTTGTCAAGCCTCTAACCCTAGCAATCAGGAGGCTGAGGCAGAGATACTATTCCTTTTGTGCCACCCTGGACACTACAGAGAGAATCTTGTCTCATAAAACCAAAAGTGAAGAGAAACTTCTTTTCTAAACNTTTTCTGTGGCATTTTCCACATAGCCAGGACCCAGGAAAGTCCCTGGCTTTCTTCTTCCGGTTTTCAGTATAGTTCTTCTTGCTGCGAACATGACAGCAATGAACTTCTGTGCAGCACCATAATGATGACATAGAAATGACCAGGATCTCCAACAACATGCCTTAGACTTAGAAGTAAAGGCCTCTCAGCTGCTGCTAATCTTCACTATGATGAATCCACAGAGTTTTGTGTGATGTTGGAGCCATTCCCTGGGGTAGGGGTGGNAGCTGGTACATCAGAGCCAGGTCACTTTCATCAAGTTCATAATGTTCAATAATTTCACGGTCTGTAAACTTTCTTCGTTCTTTTACTTTTGTATATTAATTTTTCTTTCCAGTAATTGTTTGCAAACATGTCATTTGGTTCTGAAAGGAAATTTGAATCTAATCCAAATTTTTAAAAACATTCTGAACAGAAAAGTTAAATAATTCATATGTAAAGCTGTTATCAAATTAAGCTGATTCCACTTCCCATAACAGCTCAATNTTTTTCAAGGACTGAATATAATAATTACACATGTTCTCTTCTTAGATATCTACACCTCCTCCCTTCTAGTAAAACCTTGAAGGAATAAAGTAGTTATTGCTTCAGATTCCATGTGTGAAGTGTCTGTTGGAGTGAGGTTGTGAAGTATTATGCTAAATAACCAGACTGGAGAATTTGTGTGTTTATGAACATGTATGTTTTCAAGAAAAACTTTCCCCCATGTTAACTAGTTGAAAGTTTTACTGCTATGGGCAATATATAAGGCTGTCTCTTATACACATCTAGATGTGTATAAGAGACAGTATATATCCAGACCAAGACCAAGGTCTGGGGAAGCATGGCATGTATATTCACAGAAGGCTATGGGGCAGGGCTGGGACAGAATCAGACAGATTAGAAACAGCAAAAAGCCAGATCACACAGAACCCTGTTTATGTAAAATATTCAATTCTAAGTGCCCTGAGTTGTCAGATTTAACAAATAAAAACAGAAGCTAGTTTGTCCTTCGTGATAAAGAACAGATCCTTGCTAGTTTTCGTTATGTTGGGAATAAAGATTAGACATCTCTAATCTGAAAACCCCAAATTTAGAATATTTCAAGTGTTGACATGATGCTCCAAGTGGAAAATTCCACAGCAGAGAATTTTTTTTGCATGTACAAATATGGTGGTTTGAAAAATGACTCCTATAAGTCTGGGCCATTTGAATATGTGATCCCCAGTAGGTAGCTATTTGGGGAGGATTAGGAGGTGTGGCCTTGCTGAAGGAAGAATGCCATTATGGATAGTTTGAGGTTTCAAAAGCCATGTGCACTTTCTAGTACCCTCTCCCTGCTTCCTGTGTAAGGTTTTGGGTGTGAGCTTCCAGCTGCAGCTCAGCCATTTGCCTCTGGCTACCTCTGCTCTGCTACCAGGGACTCTGACCCTCAGGAACCATAAACCCAAAGCAATCTCTTTCTTCTATAAGTTGCCTTGGTTACTATATTTTATCACAGCAATAGAAAAGTAGCTAATACAAGGAAATTATTAATTGTATCAATAAAATACCCCCAGGTTTTATGTATAAGAAATATGTGAAATGTAAATAAATCTTTTGTTTAGACTTGATTTCCTGCCCAAAGATTTCACTTTATGCATCCACAAATATTCTCAAATATGAAGTACTACTGGCCCCAGATATTTATGTGTGCACACGTGTATGTGAGCGTTCATGTTGTGCAAGTACACATCTGTACGCAGATGCGTGTGCACATGTATGCATTCATGTGAAAAACAGAGGTCAAACTTGGGTTTACTCTTTGGTGCCGTCTATTTCATTGATGCTTTATTGTTGTTGTTGTGTTTTGTTTCATTTTATTTTAGGCAAAGTCTCACTGACTGGGGGCTTATTGATTAGATTAACCTGGGTGTTCAGTAAGTGCCAAGTATCTGCTTGTCTCCACCTCCCTAATGATGAGATCCTAACCACGTGCCAGCACACTTAGCTTTTTTATGTGCGTTCTGGAAATCAAACACAGTCCCTCATACTTGGCCAGCAAGCACTTCGTGAACTAGTCAATCTTTCCAGCTCCCTAAGCATTTTTGAAGGAAAGGTAATAAATATGTATTATGCGAGGCATAAAGAAAAAAAAGGAGGGGCTGGAGAGGTGGCTCAGAGGTTAAGAGCACTGGCTGTTCTTCCAGAGGTCCTGAGTTCAATTCTCAGCACCCACATGGTGGCTCGCAACCATCTATAATGAGATCTGGCACCCTCTTCTGGTGTGTGTATACATAATAAATAAAGAAATCTTTAAAAAAAAAAGGAAATATAAAAAGACAAAATTATCTGAAATTATCTGAAAGTCAAGTTGAGGTTCTGTCTTACCTGGTACTGGTGACTGAGGAGAGCTGTGATCTGGGGGGCTTTCTAAAAGATCAGAAGCATCTTTCTGTTTCCTCAGTGAGAATTTTGGCTGCTGCCTTCTGATCCCCAAGAGGAAAAGCAGATGAACTGTAGGTCCCAGAGCTGATGGCAGTGTGGTTTCCTGGAACAGCACTTTCCTTCCTACTGCTGACTGTAAAACTTCAAAGNGCTGACTTTTGAGTTCATTTGAGTAAAGAAAGAGGAGTTGCAAGTCAGGCCATTGGCAGAGCCTGAAAAGGTGCAGAAGAGCTCTGCCCCTCAGTGTGGGCAGCAGCATCAAGGATGGAAGATGGAAGACAGGTGCAGAATGGCTTGGTAGCTATGGTTGGGCCTTTGCCCCCCAGGATGGCTATGGTTGGGACTTTGCCTACCTGGGTGCCTAAGGTTTGGCCTTTACCTACCTGGGTGGCTATGGTTGGGCCTTTGACTGCCTGGGTGGCTATGGTTGAGCCTTTGCTTACTTGGGCATGGTTTGATCAGCTGGCAGCCTGTCATTGGTTGAAGTGTGACTTCTGTAATTGGCTCTGACTCAAATCATTTTGACATAAGATTCAGTCTTTAAGGTTTTTTTTTGAGAATTTCATATATAAGTATACTCTATACACATCATTTCCACTCCTCCCTATTCCTCCACCATCCCCCCAACTCAGAATCATCGTTACTTATGTATACACATATAAAACCTACTGATCCAGATAGTGCTTCAGATGGGTTAGGCCTGTCTTCTTGGGATTGAATAATATGTGAGGGGCTCATCCCTGGAGAAACTTGATCCACCCTCCCTTAGCAGCCATTGACTGCCTATAGCTAAAAGATACACTCTTAAATTAGATTTTTAGTTTATTTACATACTCTGATAAGTTGTATGAGGGCTCAAGTTATAGAAGGAGCTTTGGGCCAAATTAATTTAATTTGACACTACTTGCCTTTTAGGGCTCAGCCCAAACACCATTAACACCTAGACACCCTTCTTTATCCCCACACCGAAAGGTCCTGTTAGATATTTTCATCCTGAGCAGTGCCTTTCTTCAATGGATCATTGATGTCATGTGTTAGATTTGAAATTGTCTGTCATCTGTGTTCCCTGTCAAAGAAGGAACCCACAAGGGCCCAGACTATGACTTGCCCTGTTGCTCACCTCTCATCCAGGCCAGGACCACAAATACCAGATAAGTTCAGTGTGCTTTCCTTGAATATATAAATTATTTGAGATATCTTTACAGTAGCCTTTGAGTAAATGGGCCACTGGATTTCCTGAATCAAATTTCTGGGATGCCACTGGCTAAGGACTTTATATACTGAGCCCTTCCAGCTGTCAGATATTATGAAAAATCTTGAATACATCTGAACCTAGTTCAGTGTCCTTATGAAAAGCATAAAAATGTTGAGGACATGAGATAACCCAGAAAATGACACCAAGGAAAGGCATGGGAAATGCAGTGAAGAATTTGAATGGCGATAGAATTTTAATATTCAGCAATCTGTTGCCTGGGTTCTATGAACCAGACGCACAAGAATACATGGATGTACTTAGCATGGAAGTGTGCAAACTTCCTGAATTTATGTACACATCATTGTAAGCAAGTGTTCTTAAGTGACACTTTTTAGCTTTGATCAAAGGGATTAAATATATCAAATGCTATTTTAAGAGGCAAGTCAAATATATGAATTGTTGATAGAAGGAAAATTTTAAAATATTTTTCACAAGAATCTGATTAAATAGTCCAGGGACTCATGATCCTCCTGCCTCAACATCTGGAAGGCTAGGATTACAGCATCTTCATCAGCATTCAGAGATATGAATCTTTAAATTATAAATATTACTTTATAGATCAGATTGACCCAAATAGTAGGTATTATTGAGGAAGTGTAAAAGGATTTTTGAGGGCTGTTTGATATAGTAAAGTATTAGGAATAAAGTATCTTTCTGCTGATAAGAGAATGGAGAAGTGAAATTCTCTTTATCTTTCTTAAGAAGAATTCTAGGACTCAGAATTAAGTCCTGGACCAGCACTTTCCAATGTATACAGACAGAGCCACTGTGCAAGGCTCTCATTGCAAAGCTAAAAAGAAAGCTAAAAGAAAGCCAAGTTCACTTCCCATAGAAAAGAATTAGATAGATGCTAGCTAGCATTAATAGTGTGTTTTGTTAAATCTGTCTTCTGCACTATTCCAGTGCATTATCAATGTAAAAAATTCTCACTGACTTCTTTTATATTCCCTCTTCGTATTGTCCTCCCTACATGGTATGCATGTATACTTAGAGGACAATCTCCAGTTGGATGCTGACTCTTCATTGGAAATAACTNATCTACATGGAACTTTCATGAAATGGATATCTACAAAAGCAGATGCATGGATCCCAATGAATCTCACTGGTTTTCTTACAACAAAACTGCATTGCAAAAAGCACTTAAAAGTGTTCTAATAACTGAATAAGAATATCAAGTTTTATTATAAGTTATTTAAAAGCAGACTAAAATTGAGAATTAAGTTTCCTGTTTGTGCTGGCCAATTTCATGTGCTTAGTGGCCACATATGGGTAGCGATGATGATAACAGATGACTCGAATACATAGCTACTTGAAATTGACAAGCAGATTACAAAAGCATAATGGTGCAAAGATAATACCAGTATTACAAGATCCATACTAAAATTCAAGTTAAATAAATAAATCCAACATCCACAAAAATCCAGTGCTTTTCATTTTTCACACTATATTTATATGTAGCAATAATAGTACTTNGGAAGGGTATGCTGTGCCTAAGGGGTGTGGCAAGACCAAGAAAGTCTATGGAAGAAGTAGTGCCTGAGTGCCACCTCTGAGAGCCAGGGCTGCCTTTGTGCTGTTGGTGACAGACTTTACACTCCTCAGTTTTAGATATTTGGGAAGCAAATAAAAATCAGCATTAGTCCCACTGTGAACAATGACACAATTGGAATCTCACTGAACTATTTTATTTTCATGTTCAGATTTTCAAATGCTTTGTTTTGAAGTTTCTCCTAAAACAGTAAATGGAATCCTGTTGGCTGTCATCAGCTCCAGTTAATGTCATCAAGAGCATCACCATGAAACAATCAGAGGACTTTGCCTGTGTCTGAGCATCCCATGCTGAGAGCCTGTTGACTAAGGAAGAATCCGAATGTGGCCCTGGAGTTACAGCTCCTGGTCATGTGATTCCTTAACTGTTTGGCTTTATAACTTTGTTCTGTTTTAGAAGCCATAGTTCCTCACAATGTGAGGGTATCTAGACATAAGCTTTTGAAAAATAATGATGTAAATTAGAGTCTCATTTACACCAGTAATTTAGTCCTGACCATGTACCAGTAAAATCTTTTATGCTAAGAGCTTTGCCTTTTTATCTGGTGGATCAGCTTCTGTGGGCCTCACCAGATGTTATTTTTGTCCTTCCTCCTGCCCCNTCCCTCCAACATCACTTATTACTGAGACATTGGCTACAGAGAAGGGTAAGAGGTACACATTTGCTTTGCCGGGTTGTAGAGGAGGTGCATTCTGGATCCTCATACCCACAATGCATTAATGCTGTTTCAGGGGCTTCTGTTCTACTTCAAGGTTTAAAGATATTGTTCCAAAACTTTCCTGGCAGTACTGGGTAGAAGTTAATCAAGGAATTGAAACCTTGAAGTCAAATTCATGAAGAGACAGCTCATCTGTCAACACAGACTTGTCCTGCTATAATTAAAGATCTGTCAAACCCTTTTCTCTTACCCAATAAACTCATGTTTTTTGTGATTTTAGGGTTTAACTTGGTTGTAAGTTTCTTCTGTGCTATAGAGCAGCACATGTAATCTGTTCACAAGTGAACATTTTAGCACAAGTCAAAGAGAAAAAAAAATCAATCTGGCTGTTTTTTACTTATAACAGTTAAAAGAGAAAAATTGAAAGTATTGGATTCTAGATAAATACTTCTGCTTCACAGTTTGAGGGTTGAGTGGATGTTTATATTACCATGTTGACCTATCATCTGGATAATTCTATTTTATTATTTTGAAGCTCTATAATCAACTGAGTAATTAAATGGGTTTATACATTGTCCCTTCCACACCATGGCTCCTCAGTATCTCATATGTGCATCTCGCTGTTGTTATATCACAGGCTTAGAGAAGAGCAAAAGCCACAAGCTTTTAATCAGTGCCCATTTTATTGCTAAGGGATTAAAATTAGTTATATATTTTGATATTAAAAATAAAGATTTCATTTATACATATATGTGTGCATGTATATGAACACATACACACACATATGCACACAGAAGGCAGTTNTAGAAGTTCTGAGGGTGGAAGAGACTCTGCTTCTTCTGGCTTAAGCACTTGGGATTTGTTTTCTATACAGCTGGTTCAGCCGTAACCTGCAGTGCACAAGAGATGATCACTTTAACAGGCAGACCATCTTTCCAAGCCATACTTCTGTCATCTGAAAAATAGAGCTAAAAGTTTTAGCTGATTTATATCTACATATCTGGTGTGATACTGAAACAGAATAAGGGTTAGAAAGAGTAACAGAAAACAGAAGAATTGGTTTCTCATCATCATTTATTCACANGGCATTTTATTAAAATAATTATTGTGGGTGTAGTGTCATAGAAAGTGGGTAGGACTAGACTGGTCATGTCTGTGCTAACTCAACTGCTGATACCATTGTTCTGGGAAGGTGACTTGCTGACAGCCCTTCCCTTAGCATCATTGAGTTGCCATCTATAGCTATGACTTGTAAACATCCAAGTGTCAGAGCAGAAGAGATGCTCAGAATGTCTCATATTTGGAATATTAGTTCTCGAACCAGTCCACATTCCTCAAGACATGGGCTGGTGTGAAGACAAGGAAAATTCAGCAGCAGGGATTTTCTGAGTGCCCTCTCTTTGTTCAAGTGCATATAGCATAGAACTGGGCACAAGTAAAGTGCTCCATCAATATGGTGGTTAGAATGAGAATGGCCCANGTAAGCTCATATATTTGAGTGCTTGGTCACCAGCTATGGGAACTATTTGCTCATTCAACATAAGTTTATCTGTCTTGTGCTCTTTGTGGACTCAAAAACCAAAAAAAGGGAGGACTTCTGATAAATTCTGAGTACCCTTTCCTTGAGAATAATGAATCAGAAAGAGTTCCAAGGAGCCCTGGNAGACACATCAGACCATGTTTGACAAGCTTTTGGTAATGTCCAAATGTGTGGTAAAAGTGAGCCTCTGAGAGAGGGTCTGTGGGAAGCTGCCATGCAGTATTGTTGCCACTTCTTTAAAATGTGCATCATTTTAAAGGCACACAAAATATTTCTGTGAAATGGGAAAAAAGAGTCAGAAGAGTAAAAATGAGATTTTTTTTCTAGGGAAAAATGATTTTGAAAAGATTTTTATTTAAAATTGAGTGACAATACTGTCTTAATTAGGGTTTCTATTGCTGTGAAGAAACACCATGACCACAGCAATTCTTATAAAGTAAAACATTTAAATGGGGTGGCTCGCTTAGAGTTGCAGAGGTTCAGTCCATTATCATCATGGCAGGGAGCATGGCGGCATGCAGACAGAATTGGTGCTGGAGGAGTAGCTGAGACTCCTACATCTTGCAGGCAACAGGAAGCCAACTGAGACACTGGAGAGTATCCTGAGAATAGGAAATCTCAAAGCTGGTCTCCACAGTGACACACTTCCTCCAACAAGGCTATACCCACTCCAGTACAGCTACACCTCCTAATAGTGATACTCCATCAAACTACCACAAATACCCTAACCTTTCCTGGTGAAATTGTCCCCAAGTAATACATTAAGGAAGCTTAAAAGAGGCCATTTCAGTACTAGCAACTCACACCACCCACTNAGCAGGACATGGAAAGAAGGCAGTTGAAGCCAAGTTCCTTCTGTGTTTCCCANGTGCTTCTCACTTGGTATCTTCTGTTTGTGACGGTTTGATAGACATCACTTCTCTTTGCTCTGATCTTTGGGGGCTAGTGGAAGTGGGGNGTCTTAGACTGACTGTGGTGCTAGAACTGAAAAGAGCAGCGGTCTAAGGAAGTTCTGAGCCAGCACTCCTTGCCTTCTTCCCTGGCCCAAGGGTAAATAGGTCTGTGGCTAATTAACTGGAGACTATTTGGAGGGCCTTGCATCCATCCTGAGGGTAGTAGGTACTGTCTAGTTCTGGATTACTGGGCTCTGGCATTTTCCTGGCATGTAAGGTATCAGATAGAAGCCTTTGGCCCAGAAGGAAAACATTAAAGAAACAAGGAGAACCAAAGTGTTTCTGAGTCATTCTCGGAGCTCACAGTAACCCTGGGACACAACTGGGAGACCTCTGTGTAGGTGGGGCTCCTCAGCAGGCTGGGTCTGAGGTCTTCTCCCCAGGAACAGGTCTGGGTCAGAGGGTAGGGGCTTAAGGTCTGGCTCTGGTGGTGGTGTGTGTAAAAGGCCCATGTGTACAGTTTAAGACTTATTTTAAATGCATCAGTTCTTTAGCTATTTAGAGAACACTTTGGAGCTATGGTTTGAATAGAGATCTGACAATAGTGGCTTCTCACTTCTGTAAACTTCCATTTTGAGTTTTTCAGACAACTGTGGCCTTAATATTGGAAGTCCTAATAGGGTTTGCAGCTCTCAATGGTTTGTTCTCCACCTACAGTTGCATTCAAGGCTGCTCAAAATCAACTCAAAGGAAATCCAGTGTGTTCTAGCATCTTTCAAAACAACAATAGCCATGTCATTCCCCTAGGCATTTTTTCTTCTCCAGCATGATAGCATATTCCCACATATACATCTCCAACATGGAAGTGAGCTGGAGTGTCCCCATACCTTTCCCCCACCCCATCTATTCCTGTAGGTCTTACCTGGNCCACATTCCATCTGAAATCTCTGTGACACAAGCTCAGTCCATCCAGTCCTGTTGAGCACAGGAGAGCCAGGAGCCATGGCTAAGGTATGGTTGTGAGAAGGCAGGGAGATTTACATGCCGCAAAGTGTAGCTGTATTTCACCACTGCCATTGGAACATTCTGTGAAGAAAGCCAAGCAAGAAAAGAACTGAGCTTTTATTAAGAAATCATAGTATTTAGACATATTTGTAGTCATAATTTTTGATGGACATATATGTGGCCATCTTATGGATACTGGTGCTTGCTAATATTACTTTTTTGGTGATTATTATCATCTTAGGCCATTTTGTTCACCAGTATATTTTGAAACAGCNTATTTGGTTCTCCATAAACATTTACCAGGTGAGTTAAAAAAACTAATAACAGTGATTCCTCCATACAAATTTATGAGTGCTTATAATCTTTTNTACCTCATAGATGGAGACAGTTGACTCTGAAAAGTGATTTGCTTTGTCAAAGTTATGACCACAGAAGTGACAGAGTTAATGTTTCCAACCCAGTATCTGCTTCTAAGATCTGCCAGGAGACAGTACAGCCTGAGACTCTTCCATCACCATTATCCCACTGTAAAAGGGCTGAATNCACGANGCAAACATGTATTGGGTCCATCTTTTGCTTTTGCTGTTTNGTAGATGTTGCTGTGTTGACTACAGGTTTGGAAAATAAGACAAATTAGTGATGAATGGCTGCTGATCACCAGGGCCCTGACTAGCCCCTCTTTGGATTTCCTGCATTCTCCGGACTCAGAGAAGTTGAGGGNGTAGATGATAGCTACTATTCTGTCAACTACTCTATAAACTTTATATCATTTTTAGTGTGTGAAAAAGCCTTGGGGCAAACATGATCTTGTATCAAAGCTCAGGGTCTGAGCATCAGATCTAAGCCAGTGGGATGAACAGAGGCAGGTTTGCAGGGCTCTGCCAGCTTGGCCTACTTACTCAGAAAGTCTAACATTTCTCAGAACAGATTTAACACTCACTGACTTAGATGAATGTTCTTAATTTCATAGTTAAGGAAACAAGGTCATGTGCAGCTCAAGGTCATAGAATTATTAGTGACCCAGGAAGGCTGAAGAGTCAGAATCTGGAACATTTTATATTGNGTCAATAAAGAGCTACAGAAGAACCAAAATAGCAACATCAAGCTATGTTCAAGGTGACACNCTATTGGGTGTCAGGTGCTGTGCTGATAACTTTGCACTTACCACCTTGGGAATCTTTACAACTCAGAGAGCNAGCTGTCGCTGTTACCACATCTATGGAGATTGATACCCAGATACAAGTGGCATCATGCTTACCCAAAGTCACCTGTCCAGGAGGCCATGCTCTTAAATACTATTCCTACTTGCCCAGTTGTCCCCCTCACACACATGAACACACACACACATACACACACACACACACACACCCTGGACTCTCATTCAAAGCCAGGAATTCTCTCTGACTAAATAACTCCTAGGGCTGTTCTGCTCTATTCTTTCAAGTCCAGTACTTGTGGGGAACTTCAAATGGTGCTTTTTAGAATTTTCTTAGTGAATATCTGTATTGAATATGTATGTTTGTGGGATACTCTTGAGAATCACCCAGAAGTGCTCCAGATTATCTGAGTTTGAATGTNCTGGGTGGAAATCAGTGCCCCATTTTCTGAACATTTTGAGATGTGCTTCTATCACTCCCTAATGTAAAAGCATGTTTAAGAAGCACTATCCTTTACATCTAATATCTGCTTATGAGTGAGTACATATCATGTTTGGCTTTCTGGGTCTGGGTTACCTCACTCTTGATGATTTTTTCTTCTTCCTTCTCATAAGTGGATATTAGATGCAAAGCGAAGGATAACCAGGCTACAATCCACAGGCCCAGAGAATCTAGCTAATAAGGAGGACCCTAAGAGGGATGAATGGATTTCCCTGGGAAGTGGAAATAGATAAGATCTCCTGTGTAAATTGGGGGGTGGGCATGGGGGAGAGAGGGCTGCAGGAGTCCAGTTGAAGAGAGGGAGGAAGGATTGCACAAGCAAGAGGGGAGGTGTCAAGATCGTGATGGGGAAACCACAGAGACAGCTGACCCGATTTCTTAGGGNCTCACTGACTTTAGACCAACAGCTAGGGACCCTGCATCGGACCAACCTAGGCCCTCCGAATGTAGATGATAGTTGTATAGCTTGGTCTGTTTGTGGGATCCCTA
>LZPO01028932.1:0-19434 GCA_001675575.1 Neotoma lepida
CAGAGTGTGTTATCACAATAGAAAAGCAAACTAGAACACCTTTCCAAAATATCTAGATTTTCTATCACAGAAGCTAATGTCTTTGATCATCTGCTAGTGATTATACTAAAGTATTTACTACCCCCAGTCATATATATATCAGTCTTAAAATATTGAGACATTTCAATGGCCATGTAATAACCAGAGAGGAGCACGGTGGTTACCAGGATTGGAAAAAGTTCAAGGAGTTCTTGGTGAAAATATACATAATAAAAATAAGTTTCTTTACATTTATAAGTTTATACAAGTGTCTATACATCGTTATGCATATTTATGTGATATACTGCTACTTCAGTACATATATACAATGTCTTGATCAACTCAGAGTGGTTAACATCTCTATCGTCTGATTATTACTTTGTACTTACATGCTTTGAGCTCGTCTCTTCTAGTTTTTTATTTATTCAATTTAAGACATTTTGTGAATGACATTCCCCTGACACACACACACACACACACACACACACACACACACACACGCACACCTATACACACTATAGAATACTGATTGTCTGTGTGGTTACTATTACTATTATAAAGAGGATTCCCTATATCTCACCCTTCTTTCTTCTAATAATCACGTCTATATATTTCAATTGACTTGCTTTAAACACTCATGTGTGAGAGGGAACATATAGAATTTGTTTGTGTACACTTATTTAACCTATTGCACTTAATGTAGTGTCCTACAATTTAGAATCAACACTTCTACTTTTTCCTTACTGGTTTATTTGGGGAGGATTACCCAAGTACATTTTAGAGTGAAGAATCTAATGAGTGTTAAAAGTTAATAACACAACATTATTGTTTAATTTTTAACAGGCCCATTTAAGGATAATAGAGAATTTATTTAAGCTTTGTTCACATCTCCTCTCTGCCCCACACTGGTAGTGTTATAAGATATCTCTGTCTCTGTGATAGTTAATAATTTCTGACCCAGTCTGAAAATGAACCCAAACCAGTAACATTTCCTGGAAGTATATTGAAAGGAATTTTTTACCTGATGATATTATGTAAACTCTAAATATATTTTTGGCTAAGCACCATTAGTATAAATTTCTTAACTTTCAGTTTTGAAACAAAGATCTGAGAAGGAGGATTGTAATGATAGCTTACTATGTACCTCATGGTCGACTAAAGTGCATCTGAAACTGACTGTAACTCATTCATGTAGAGGATAATTTATAGCCAACAGGAATTGATGGTCTGATGATTCTAGAGGCACAGAAGGGACAAACTTCTAGCATGGGCTTTCTTACTGTTCTATATAACAAACAAAGAGTGGATAAGGGCAGGGGGGGATCTGAGAATGAGCCAATTAGCTATGATGCATGAAATGCTCATGATAGCAGCACTAATTAATGTTTGGGTACCAACTTCGTGTGACTCCCAACACTTTCAACTAGGTCCCATCTTCCCCATTAGGTCTTGGGGAGTTGAGCTTTTAGCATGTGGACCTGGGGGAGCATATTCAAGCCACGTATGTTTATTCCACCATAATTGTTTATCCCACCCTTGTTCTTGCTGTTTTGGTCTTGCTAGAGCATGATGCAGTTGTGCTGGCAGTAAGTCTGTTAAGCACAACAAAGCAGCATGCTCTTTCAAGTCTCTCTTCATATACAGAAGTACAAACGTTTGCTCTCTGACACCTTTCTTCCCAAATGCTGCTGTTACTCTGCTTCCTTTCTCTTTCACCTTCATCATTTTCTCTTACCTTGCTTTTTTTTTTGAGGCCATCCATTACAGTGATTGAAAGGCAGGCACTTCTCTTTGTAGGAGTGTCTATTTTGTAATGAGGGTGGACTCAGTTCCCTGATGCTGCTCAGCTATATTTTCATTAAAATATATTTCATTTTGGGCAATTTTCTTCAATTATTCTACAAAATTACTTTTCAAAACTCCGAAGTAAAACAGTGCTCCTTAACCCAGTTACAGTTTTACAGATGAGTGTGAATGACCTATCTGGATCCAGGTTTGTGCTTGAAATGTTAATTTTGATACCAGCTTCCTCAGTACTTATTCATGAAAATAACAATGTTAGTGGATGCTGTCCTGTTTTTTTAATCACCAAGACAACAGTGTTTTCACATTTGCCATAAAAAATAGAGACAAGAACAAGAACAAGGATTTATAGTTTCTATTTTGAAAGGGTCATTTTTCTTTAGGAAAAGATCAATAGAAAAAGGGGGAGACTAGATATTCAAAGTTTGAGATAATTTCCTGTTGTGAAATATTATTTTAACTAGGCAAAGATGTGTTACATTTGTTTATGCTGTGGAATACTACTTTAACTGGGTAAAGGTGTGTTAATTTTGTTTATGCTGCATTTGTTTAACGATGTAAGGATGTGCAATTAATTACGTAAAGATGTGTAGCATTTGTTTCACCTTGCCTACCTAAGGTAATTGGTCTAGTAAAAGGCTGAGGCAGGAGAGGGATAAGTGGGCCTGGAATGCAGAGAGAATAAATAGGAAGAGAAATCTAGGCTGGGAAGAAAAGGAAAGGAGAAGAAGGAGGAGGAGAGAAGGAGGGACATGCCCAGGGCAGGAAGCCAAGCAGACGCCAGCCAGCAGACACAGCTAAGCAGCGAAAGTAAGATACACAGAAGTGAAAATGGTAATAAGCACTGAGGCAATAGTAGATAAAGAGAAACAGGTTAATTTAAGTTAAAAGAGCTAGCCAGAAACATGCTTAGGCTAGGCTTAGCATTCAAAACTAGTAATAACTCTCTATGTCATGATTTGGGAGCTGGCTGGTGGCCCAAAAGAAAAAGCCTAGTACAATTTCCCCCGTGTTTTAATCCAAGGCTATCTGCTAGGTGTCTTAACTGAAACTAGGGATCAAACAATATATATGGTTTATGAACAAGCAAAATGTTTTGCTTTGTGGTTTAGCCTAATCCCTACATAATTGAATTCCTTTGGGGACTTGCCAGAATACTGCCAGAAATATGTCTAAGATGAAAAACTCAAACTATGGAGGTATCCATCTAATAAATATGAGTGTCATTAAATTTGAAAATGCTATGAAGCGTAACTTTTAAAATGTTGAATTTTATTGATCATTCATTTTTCTTGCACACTGATCAAAGCCTCCAGATACTAGTTTCTAAACCAGATCTTGTTTTTCTTCTTGCTGATTTTGTTCTCAGAGTAGAGCTCGATGTGCTCTGCATGGGTATAAGCTTCAATGGATCAGACTTCCAAACTGTTCATTTTTGAGACTGCGAAATGATAAACCAAACAGATGGGCTCGATGTGTGGATATGCTCCCCAAACAAAAAAACAGACACACTTTGATATAGACCAAAGATGTTGCAAGTGCAGACAGGTCATCAACACCTGAGGCCAAATCTGTAAGTTCCAGGCACAGCTTGATATATGCAAATACGAGATAACTCCAAACTTTAGATTCAGGCATATTGGGTTACTTGCAAGAAACCTGTGAAGAAAATCCATTTTTCCCCTCTTTTTGTTACATGCTTCTGTGGCATCAGAGAAGGTTTAGGCAGAATCAACAGGTTTTTAGACAGAAAAGGAAGATGTCTGTAGACTTGTGGTTTTTAGAATATAAACAAGATGTCTCTATGTCCTCCATCTTCCAATATGCAGCTTTATGATTCTTAGAGTTAAATGTCTAAAATTCATATTTTGATTAAATTACTTTTAAACTTCCACTAAATCTGGAATTTCCAACATCTGAATGTTACTAAGCCTCATCTGAAGGGAATAGAAATAGTTTGGATAGTGTATCTTTTGAGGATGGCATGAAACAATCTGTATGAAATGTTAAAGGCCATTCTTTAGTTCAGGGTTTTGTAGGAATTACTACCTCATCATTATGACTATCATATTACTGCCATCACCATGATTAGGCCTTTGCAGTTCTCAATACCTTTGAGAGTGCTTAGTCTTTCTCAGTGACGGGGAGAGAAGAAAAATTGTCAACCAACGGTGCAAGCACCTGCAGCTCAAAGTAATTAATTGCAGTCACTTAGGGGAAATGTTTTCCTATAATGGTTGTAGCTTCTGCTCATCTAGCAATTGTTCTAGAAGAACAAGTGAAGTCACACTGATACATCCTTGTCTTCTGTGGTGTGTGTGTGTGTGTGTGTGTGTGTGTGTGTGTGTGTGTGTGTGTTGAACATATTGATGTTAGGGAGAGACATAAAAGTCTGTAGAATATTGCAAACTCACTGCATTAAAGCATGTGCTTTTTCTTTTAAAGATTTGTAACCTCTGGCTAAGCCACTGCCATCCTATCTATCATCCATGGTCAAAACTCCTCCATCCATTATGTATCATTCTTTCCTTAATTAGTATTACCAATTATGTGTGACTTATTTCTTCAATGTGTTATTATCTTAAGAAGGGTATCTCCATCAAGGGTAATCAGGAATGTGCATCTCCACTTTGTTCTCACAGGACCTCTTCTGTTGCCCTTGACTGAATGTCAGCTTTGCTCCTAATTCATTTTACTTCCATTCATAAGCATATAAACTAACTGCAAGCTCCTTTCTCTATGCAGGCTGATACAGGACAGACACACAATGTAACACTGAAATTAACATTGAAAACGCTTGCATCATGTGTCAGTTGAAGAAGGATATAACAGGGTAACCTGCATCCAAAAGTGTCCAGGGTGAGTGTGAGTAGTACATTAACAAGAGTTCAGATTCCATTTTCTGACGTTTTAAGCAAAACAGTACTGCAGTCAGTTTGAGAAAAAATAAGACTTTTTTGAGTTTACTTACACTTATTTTATAGATTATTATAAAATTCAGGGGAAAGGGGATATCTGTCATCTATTCCATGTTTAGAATCTATTCTTGATTATTTTAATAATTATTATTTTAATAATTCCTGGTTATTTTAATAATAATAATAATTTCTTTTAGAGACAGGGTTTCTCTATGTAATAAGCCTTACCTGCCCTGAAATTCACTGTGTAGACCAGACTGGCCTTGAACTCACTGAGATCCACCTGCCTCTGCCTCACAAGTGCTGGGATTAAGGGCATTCATCTCCATCTCCTGGCAGTTATTTTTATACAGAGTAGAATTTAAAGGCTAGTGTCTAGCTATTAGATATAGTTCTTCTTTTACAGCCAAAAAATTTTTGATTAGATTTAGTACTCATTCTATCCACAGGCTCTTCTAATGGGCAGAACATAGAAAACTATGTTTGCATATAAATAAACATGCTTATGTATAGAAACTAGCATGCCCATTTATATTTGGTATTATTGTTCCATAAATCATACAATTTCACTATATCCAGTCTCACTCCTCTCTTGTTTATTACTAACCCATTCTGCTCTAAGCGCCTTGGCTTTTGTGTTCTTGGATAAGTTTAGTAGGTCAGTTCTTGAATGTGCCAGTCTCTTATCGTTACTGTTGGATTCTCCCAAATCCTTACCTCCTCAGTCTGCATCACTGACCCCTACTCTCAGAGACACCATCAACTCCCAGCACCTGTGACTCTGCTCACTCCATTGACTTCATGTATATGACCTCCCCTCGATCAGGATCCAAATTCTTCAAACAAGCTTTTGACTGCATTGGTATTGAAGTTATTTTCAAATACTTTCTTTTGGACTGGTGAGATGGGTCAGAGGATAGAGGTGTTTTCTCCATGTCTGATGACCCAAGTTTAATGCTGGACCCACAAACTAGAAGGAGAAACTAACTTCTGCTGGTTTTCCTCTGGCCTCCACACTCAAATGTGGAATGCATGCATGAGTGTAAGCATGTGTATATGTATATACACACAAACACATACACACTAAAAATAAATTTTTTTCTAGAGTAAAAGGCAAAGTAAAATTTTAGTTATTAAAGTTATAATGTTTGAAATTCATCCCAGAGATTTTGGATTCATTTTTTTTTCCTGCACAATTCTTTGTCAATGCATTGAGAAGTACTGCTGCATAATCTGAAGTTCCCACAGGAATAATTTGGCTGCTGCAATAGCATAGTTAATTCCATGCCATTCACATTCCTTGCTATTCCCAAGCATTCTCAATGTGAATGATAAAGAAGAGAACAATGTTATGAGTTGCTGTGAAAATTATTAGTCAATTGTCAGCATTCAAGAAGCAGGTTGTACCTTTAAGATGATCTTCATAAGCCATTTTTCTTTTTGAGACAGGATGAATAAATAGCCCATGGTGGCCTTGAACTCAAGCTCCGCTTGCCTTTATTTCCTGAGTATTAGGATAACAACTGTGCACCAACACTGACAAATTATAGATTTTTTTTATAAAAAAATTATTGGAAATGATGCATTAAAGAGGAAGGGAAGTACTAGGTAGGTGTGGTGATGCATGCCTTTAATCCTAGCACTCAGGAGGCAGAGGCAGAAGCAGGTGGATCTCTGAGTTCCAAGCCAGCCTGGTCTACAGAGTGAGTTCTAGCACAGCTAGGGCACACAGAAAAACCTTGTCTCAAAAAACCAGAAGGAAAAGCACTTGGGAACTCTTAATAAACTGATAAAAACTCTCTCAACTATTCTTGTGGCTAGAATTACTAATTAATTCTTTTTCTTATCTTTTCTACAAAATTCATCATTGCGAAATTTCAGTTCACCCAACTGTGAAGCCAGTGCTTGCAGAAAACTGAGAAGTGCTCCCTGCTGACACAATGTTTCTCTCAACAAGTGATGTAATTTTTTCCCAACACCATTGAACAACACAGTATCTGAGGAGATCAGTGACTAAAAGCTACTTAATTTCAATGAGTTTTCTTGTTGCTGTCAGGGGTTTTGTCAGGCCAAAGGATCAACTGAACTCTTTCAGGATTTGGGAGTAACAGTGATAATAGTGTTGGAAAGAATGGGTACACGGGGAGAGGCCACATCTCAGCATCACTGACCTGATTCAGTCACCTTGGAATTACATGCTGTGTATTGACCACACTTACTTCTTGGTTGGAACATCCACTGCTCCCCTATTGCCAGTAACACATATGGGTTCAAATATGTGACAGATTAAAAAATAAAACAAAACAACAACAACACAAAACTAGGTAGAACTGAATTCAGTAGGGTAAAAGTATATATTAAAAAGGCTCATTTATATTAGCAACTCTGATAAGCTTTTATGATCATTTTCATGAGTTTGGTAGAATTTATTTGTGATAGAGTTTTTCTGTGTGAAGTGTTTCAGTTATGGAGTAATTATCTCCAAATAACTATCTTAGTTTGTTAGATTTGCATTTCCTCTTCTGTAGCTATTGTTAGCCTTATCCTTGAATATTTGTCCATTTACATATACTTTTGGTGAGCATTAACATAATGACAATAATAATATCCTCTTATGGTCTTTTAGTCCTAAAAACAATGACTAATCTTATCTCATGTACAATAACTATTTTGTTTATTGTATTAGCCAGGATTCTCTACAATAACAGAACTTATAGAATGAATCTCTTTCTATATATAGAATGGGGATTTATTAGAATGCCTTACAGGCTGTAGTTCATCTAATCCAACAATGGCTGGCTGTGAGTGGAAGGTCTTACAATACAGTAGGTTTTCAGTCTATGAGGCCAGATGTCTCAGCTGGTCTTTGGTATACACTGGAATCCAGAGGAAGTTGATTCCAATGCCAGTGAAGGAATGGACTTGCTAGCTAGGTGAGGGCAAGCAGGCAAAGATTACGAGCTTCCTCCTTCTTCCACATTGTTATTATAGGCTTCTATCAGAAGGTGTGGCCCAGATGAAAGGTGTGTCTTCCGTCCTCAAGATCCAGATCTTCCTATTTCAAATTAAGTTAAAAAAAAAAAAAAGGTGGTGGTGGGGAAATATCTCTTCATTTCTGTCCTCCACAAAAAGGTGGTGGTGGGGAAATATCTCTTCATTTCTGCCCTCCATATTTGGATTTTAGTTAATTCTGAGTTAGTCAAGTTGACAACCTAGAATACTCATAACGTGCATGCTCTTTATTTTGAATATTTTGTTTTTAATTACAGTAGTATTTATCATTTGTGTTAGA
This sequence comes from Neotoma lepida, assembly GCA_001675575.1. NCBI lineage: Eukaryota > Metazoa > Chordata > Mammalia > Rodentia > Cricetidae > Neotoma > Neotoma lepida. Next base: position 8,032 of record LZPO01028932.1, read on the forward strand.
TATTACAAAAGTCTGTTTTAGTCTCTGTTGTTATATTTTAAAATTCATATTCAATATGTTTTGCTATTGTTGTCATTCCATTATGTTTAAAAGGTCAGTTTTATTTCCTGAGTCCTTTTTTTACTTCTTCAAATTATTTCCTAGTTTTCATGATTGTGTTCATATTTGATGTTTACGTTTTCCTTTACCTTAAACTTTCAGCTTCAGCTCAAGCAAGTGCTTCAATGGAGAATTTCAGTGAGTTCAGATTATTTTATCCTTTGCACTGTGACATGTTCTCGGTCCTGATGACTTAAGTAGACTTCCTGGTTTTAAGGCACATGGGAACTTGACAATAAGTTCCTTGTTTCATTTGTAATTCCATTTAAAATAGTATCAAAACATGGAAAATTTGGGGTAGAAAGATTTCTCACTGCTAAGAACACTTGCTGCTCTTGAAGAGGACCTGGGTTCAGTGCCCTGCATCCACATGGTGTCTCACAACCATCTGTAACTTTAGTTTCAGGAAATCCAATGTCGTCTTGTGGCTTCTCTAAGCACTAGATACAAAAGCAGTGAACTTCCATATGTGTAGGCAAAATACTAATACATATAAAATAAAAAAATAAGCCGGGCGGTGGTGGCGCACGCCTTTAATCCCAGCACTTGGGAGGCAGAGGCAGGCAGATCTCTGTGAGTTCGAGGCCAGCCTGGGCTACCGAGTGAGTTCCAGGAAAAAGGCGCAAAGCTACACAGAGAAACCCTGTCTTGAAAAATCCAAAACAAACAAACAAACAAAAAAACAAAACAAAAACAAAATAAAAAATAAATGTTTAAAAAGCACACAGAAAATTCATGATGAGAGACTTCAAGTTTTATACAGTTAACAATTTCTACATTTTTAAAATTTTCCATACTTACAAATATAATGGACGGTATAGTGTCCTTCATCAGACACAAATGCATTCAACTGAATATTTTTCATGGTTTCAGGNACAAGAAGAAAAATATTTCACTTTTATTTCAGACAAATTAATGTTATGCCTTGGCAGGAAAGAAACATAATGTGTACAACAATGCTTTAAGTAATGCTGCATTTGTTATTCACAGTAAACTATTTCCATTTTGTCTGCAAAAGTTTTGTTTGAGCTATCTAATATCATCTTGTATTTTGCATATCTGTTTATATTATTAATTGCTAATTACTTTCCTGTTCTTGCATACATTTCTACTTCCAGGGTCTTAGACTTGTGTGGTAGTTTGAATGTTAAATGTCTCCAGGAGTTTCCTGGATTTTAACACTTGTGCCCTATTGGTGCTGTTTACGAAGGCTTAGGGGGCGTGGCTTCGATTGCTCAAAGACTTGTACCGCTCGGTCTGTTGTCTCTGCTTCCTGCTTGTGGTTTAAAATGTGTGCTCTCATGTTGCTGTTCCAGCTGTCATGCCTACCTGCTGCCACAAGTCCCCACCATGATGGGAATGGGCGCCTATCCTTCTGGAATCATAAGAAGAATAACACTTCCTTCTGTAAGTTGTGGTGGTCATGGATTTTATTACAGCAGTANAAAAATATCTGATACAATTTTTATTATCTTAATGGAAATACATAGTTTTGATGACAAAACAAAAACAATAAAAGAGTAATTTACACCTTTTAAGAGCTTTTTATTTTCTAGTGGCCTACAAACTTCTTAGTGTGAATTTTTATGGTAGATTTAAGTATACTTAAAGATAGAACACCATTATGTACCTGTTAGGGTAAAATGACCCAGAGATGTAATGGATGTTAGAAACTTCCACATTTTGAAAATCTAAACATGATGGGCAAATAGCAAATTGCTAGAGCAACCACATAAATCCACAACTCGACAATAACAGGCCTTCAGTGATTGCCTGCATTTTCTTCTACACTGGAGCTCTTGGAGTGGCAATTCCCTCTCTCAACTTTCTTTTCTTATATTTTACCAAACCATAAAAATAATCCATAAAATAATTCTAAGTACAGATGTACAAAACAACAAAAGAATCCATAATTCACTTCTATGTTTTCGTTTGTACTTTATGCTACTCCCAAATGCTTTTTCGCCTAGGAAAAATAAATATGAGTGACTGTAAACCTGTTATGCCAAAAGGCTGCATTTACAACAATAGTAATGTCTTGTAGTCATACAGGTTCATTACTAGAAATATTGGATGAGAAGTCACAATAAAACTGCCACAGGAATCTTAATACCATCCTGACAGGTTTTAGTAGAGAAAGGCTCTGGAATTATAGCAAAGCAAGGCTATTTTTAAAATAAAATAATGAACATGAAGAGTCTTGAACTCTCATCATATTCTGGGTATAAAATATCACAATTTCCCTTTTATATTAGTGGTATAGCAAAACAAATTAGACTTGAACAAGCTTGCTTCCCTAAGTGCAGTTAATGGGTACACGAGTTGGTTTTCTCCATAACGTTATCTATGGTTTTGCTGAGTTTAACTCTTTCTTTTTGAACCAGGATATAGGAAGCAATCTAAACCCATAGCATGCATGTCAAAAGAGATTACTAGGTACATTTTAGTCATTTGAACCAACAAGTTCAAGGAAATACAGCTAGATAGGAGTTCTGCTTGGGGCATAATCATTGTCTTTCTTGATTTTTCCTTATGTTTCTAATGAGCATCACCACCTGCCTCCTTTTGCACATGAACTTTTGTGAAAGCACTTACCTAATTAATCTTCCTTCAAAAAGAGGAAGACCGGACACTCAATTTACACTTTTTGACTTCTCTATGTTTTGGATTTTGTGATCTTATTTTTTTTCTTCATTTTACAATTTAACATCTTGCTTCTCCCATACTGTGCATCTAATGTAGTAATTCTGCAACTGTATTAGGCACATGCTCCTGAAGCTGGTCCTGCCTTGCACTTGTGTTTGTTTTTTATTGTAACTGTTTAGTTTTTGTTATTACAAGGTCTTGTCTCTTTTCTGATTTGTACAAATTGGAGGTAAGATTCTGCCTTTGCAAGGATCTTGCTGTGCTACATCTGTCAAGAAAATTAAGGTGTTAGAATCTAGTTCTCATGCTTGCTTGTTCCCGTGACCATAGAGAGCTGTGATTCACTGATTAATTAGGTTCTAAATGGACTCAGTTTTGTAGTGCTAACATTGTAGGAGAGCTAATTCAGATTTTTCATCATTCTTTGTGAATTCCTTTGAGGATGAAGTCATTGGAGTGGGTCTCTTTGCAGTGTGTGTGTAGATTAACATAAAGTTTGTTTAAATACAAACAAGCCTCCACAACTGTTTACAACATGGTTAGACAACTGTGAAGGAAGTAGAATTAGAAGTACTATAGAAAGGATATTAAAGGCTTTCAGAGTTGTGCTCTGACAGTTCTGTGATCTAGGCAATAAGTAAAGTCTCAAGAATTTGGTCAGGAGCTGGTGACATGGTTCAATGAATAAAGATACTTGCAGCCAAGATTGACATGACAGCCTGAGTTAGATCCTTAGAACCTATAAGGTAGAAGGATAGAATCTACTTTCTGACTTCTACACACACAAAATGCATGGCACACCATTCTTCAAGCCTACAAAAAAACATAAATAACTGTCAAGATGTTAAAACTTTAGCTAGATTGAGTTGTCCTTCAGCTTAGACATAGATTAATCCAGACAACAGCCTGAGATGTTGGCCAAGCATATATATTTCCTGGTAGGCCACTAGCAATTCAGAGCTTTGCCAGCATCATGTACTACTTTGGCTAAGATACATAAATTTACTAGTATATAAACTTGTTATCTAAGAAGTGATGGTCATATTAAATATATAGGCCCAAATGAGGAACACATTTTCAACAGTACCCTGGAGGTAATGATGATTGATAGGTTTATTATGCCCAGGAGTGATTCATGAGTTATCATTTATTTCTTGAAGAAAAATTTAATCCATTCAGACTATTTATAAAATGATAAAATCTATCAAAGGTGTTAGAAATAAAACATAAGAATTACATTGAATTTTAGAGGGTTTGTGGACTTGTTTCTGGATGTTGACGCAAATAGTTACTGCTATGTATTACAACATCTCTGTCTCTCTCCCAGAGAGTTTAGGGTTTCCTGAATTTATTTCCTACGTTATATACCACCACTCCTCAGTTTAGTGGAAAATATTTTTACTTCACTTGTTAAATTGGCTATTCTGACAATGTTCAAGGTAAAATTGTAATTGTAAAGCTGCAACTCTGATTCTTCTGTGACGTTAAACACACATTCAGGAAATAATATCAGACTAGTGAACATCCTTCAGTAATGATTATGAAATAACTGAAATCATGTCAGTGGGATATATATATATAATATAATATATATATTATATATATATATTCTATTACATAAAGGAAAGTTATTACAAAATTATATTAATTTTATTTCCTATTGTTGTGATTAAATACTACAGGAAACGTAGCTATACAGAGTATGGGTTTATTAGGCTTAAAGCTCCAGGCTGCAATCCCTTGTTGTGGGGAAGCCAATGCAGCAGTGACTTGAAACAATTAGACACATTCCGTCTGCTGTCAAGAGCAGAAAGAACAATGAATAAACTCATGTTTGCTCAAACTCATCCCTCTCTTCTCTCTGTTCCATTCATTCAGCCCAAGGTCCAGCTGATGAAAACTTTCCACCTCAATTAACCCAGTTAAACAATCCCTCACAAGCATTCAGTCAAGCCAGAATAATCTATATAATTCAACATTGAGATTCCCTTGCAATGTGATTCCAGAGTCTGTAATGTTGGCAATTAGCTCCAACAATCACACGTGATCATCTTACTCTTCTCTGAAAAACACCATCTTCTGATAAAAATGCTAAGCAATCAGGAGTCATAACAAAATCACCTGATCTTGATAAGGAATATCTATGAATAATCCACATTTTCATCATATTTGCTGGAGGATGACAAATGCTTTCTTTCTCTTATCAGAAATAGGATCATATCTCACAAAGGACTTTTATTTAGAATTCAATGAAACTCTTTGACTCAGCAATCAATGTAAAGATAACTCAATCATAAAATGTGCCAATGATTTTAATGGGCATTTTTTCTACATGACACATACAAATGTCCAAAGAAATGACATATTATTCAACAGTGTTAGTTACCAGAGAAACACAAATAAAATTTCTAATAATACTGGGTCTTTTGTGACTGCTTTTTTTTTCTACTTTGTGTAATGTTTTCGAAGTTAATCTGTGTGACAGCATGTGTCAGAACTTCGCATTTCATTATTTTTCCAAGAGTATTCTACTGTGTGTATGTTTGGCTGTCAGAGGGTGGGCATTAAAACCATTTACAAATTTTGCCTATACATATAATACTGTCCACTATTTTGACTGTCCAGCCCAATCACCATGAAACACAATGCTGCCATAAACAAAATAAAGCTCATCTATTCAGAACCAGCCATCTTCAGCTCATCTCCAGGCAGAAAATCGCCCATCTCCATGGCCATTTAAAAGGATTACTTTTTTCCTTCCTCTGTATCTACATTTCGTACTCCATATTTTTGGTGTTGTTGAAAGTGACATATTTAATATGTCATAGTTTAGATCTTAAATATTAAATGTCTCCCAATATCTCATGTGTTAAAGTTTTGGTCCCCAGCCCCACAGTATTCAGAAAGCAAGTCCTCTGAGAGGTGGTTGGATAGTGAAGGTTCTTATTTTGTGAACGGATTAATTAGTTTATGGGCTCACAGATAAATGGGCTCTTGGAAGACAGTGGAAACTTTAGGGAATGTGGTAATGTGGCTTACTTGGAGGATATAGATAGTTTAGGGCATGTCTTTGAAGGGTTTGTTTCTTCTACAGTACTGTCTGTCTATCTGTCTTCCCCCCACCTCTCTCTCTCTTTCTCTCTCTCTCTGTCTCTCTTCATCCTCCTCCTCCTCTTTCCCCTTTCCTCCCCCTCTCCTGATTTGTCTACTTTACCAATGAGAGAGGGATGAATGGAACTTTGTTTTATTGAGTTTCAGTGATGTCTTTGGTACTGATTACTTGCTGTGTGTGATTTTTGTTAACTGTCACAGCACTAACATGCTTGATTGTATATTTTTTTTGCCTACATCTTTGCTGCTTTAGAATAAGAGCAACTTTACTGAATGCATCACTGCAAATTTCTTGTGAATTATCTCCCTGAAGAGACATCTTTTAGGAGTACTGTGACCTTTAGTCCAAGGACACTGTTTTAAAGAATCAACTCTGGAATATGTCATGATAATTAAGACCTGACCTCATTTTAACCAATATTCTTCCAGCGGTGTCCTTCAGTGAGAAATCAGAAAAATCAGAGGTCTCATTTGTTTTCTATGCATCCTGCCTCCTAAAAGGTAAAGAAAAAAATTGTTATTTATAGATAAACTATCAAGCAAGCTACAGTCTACATTTATATAAATTATTCAAATAATGTCATTTGGGTATTAATATGAAAAATATTATCTTTCCTATTAACTAATGAAGTTAGAGAAGTTAGAATCTAAAACTATTTTTCAATAAAATTTTTCTGCTACTATAAATCAAGTCATTATGAAAGGAATCAGAACAATGATTAGTTAGTTAGGATCTGAAATGAGTAGTTGAAAATAAATGGTCACTAGGGATATGGTTTTGTTGAATTAGGTTTTTTTTGTCTGTTTCTCAGAAACCTTCATATATTGAGAGTCAATGATGATACTGATATTATATAATCCTTCCTAAAATTTATAGTATACAGTATTCTTATAAAAGTGTGTTTCCAATTCAGTATTTAAATTTAAGCGTGGTTCAATAAAAATTCATGAACTAATCAGAGGGAGTATAGTGAGGATTTGGAATGAAGTAACTGAAGCACCTTGAGAATTGACTTACACGGCAAGATGAAAAGTGTTCAACATGTATGCTGTGTCATGACATGAGTCACAAGATGAAGGCTTTCACATACTAATACTAGACATAAATGAAAAGTGCCTAAAAGGTTTCAAATAGAGTAGTAAATGATGATGGAAACAAATTAAAAACATTTTTAAAGTGTGGGATAACCTCAGGTTACTTCCCATCACCATAGTCAGTGGTAGCATATGACTACTGAACAACTGTGTCAAACAAAAATGTGACTTCAGTAGAACAACAAATGGCCACGGAGAAATGCTGACTCATCATTGGAGAGCTTATTCCCTGAGCCATCTCCCCAGTCCCTTATTCTCTTTTAAAATTTGTTTTGAACACATTCAGGTTTTTTTAGCCATAATTTATTATTTATTTTTGTATATTTATTTAGACTTTATTAGCATACAAAGCAGTGGGTTCCATCATGGCATTTTCATGTGTACTTTTTTCTAATTGGTCCCCTCCCCAAGTCGTCTGTTCCCTCTTCTTACTGTCTCATTTCTCCCCACCTATATCTCAAACTTCTGATTTTGTGCCACATGTATTTCATTTTTTTTGTTGTTTTGTATCAGTTCGTACTTAAGCTCTCTTTTCCCCATCTCATGGCCCCTTTCTTGTTTCATGACCTGTACCCATTAAATATTTAAATATAAACATATATATCTTTTCTTAATATAAACGTCAGTGTAAATTAAAGTCTAGATCTGCACCTGAGAAAAGATATGTAGTATTTGTCTTTCTTTTGCTTAACATAATGATTTTCAGTCCTGTTTATTCTCCTGTGAATATCATGGTTTTATGTTTGTTTATGAAATTATAATTCACATATATACCATATGTTTTTAATCCATCTATCTGTTGATAGACATCTAGACTGGTTCCATTTTCTAGCTCTTGTGCACAGTACAGCAATAAAAAGAATATGTAAATAACTCCGTGTTTGGACTCTTCTTACCACAGCAACTGTCATATGCCTGTAGCTCCTCAGGTAGAGATGGAGCTTTGTGAGTCTCTCCTCTTTCCGTGGTTTTGTCTGGCTTGATCATGTGCAGGTCTTGTACACATAGTCACAGGCTATGTGAGTTCATGTTAAACAGTTAAACAGTACTGTAATGTCTAGCAAATACTCTACAGATAGCCACAACCTGTAGCTCTTACAGTCTCTCTGTCCCCTCATTGACTATCTCTGAGCCTTCAGGGTAGAGAGTGGAATATAAACACCCCATTAAATTAAGCACTTGGAATCTCTTATTGTCTGCTTGTTGACCACTGTGGATCTCTGTTTCACTCAGCATCTACTACAAAGAGAATATTCTCTGATGAGAGTTCAGAGATGGGCTACCCCATGGGTACAAAGATAAGAGTTCAGTGGACAGTTTACTACTCTGTCCATTTAGCAAAATACTAGAACTCGATGCTGTCTTTGTGGAAATACCACTTTCTTACAGAATTCCCTGGTCTGAGGTCTTCTGCTGGCCTGTTACAAGTGTGACTCTGGAGTTTTGTGGCACCCACTCTCCCTGTATATAGAGGTGGTGTGAAAGGCTCACCTGTCTGTGTTTACCTCAGTCACTAGGTACTGTCTTCCCAGACACACCTTTTCATCACAAGTGCTTTAAGCATTGAGCTGTTTTTCTGACCCCTGGAGTGTCATTTTACACTGATGTTTTGTACTGTTAAAAACTTCTGTCATAGCCAGATATTATTTCTACATGTAAAAACTATTCATGAAGTGCTGCTTTAACAAATCCTTTTGGTGATTTTGTCTTCATTCATACATGTCTGTTTCCAATTTCCTCGAGCATGAACTACCTTATTAAGGTGTGGAATCTGATTCTTCACTATTGGGGTGTACATTTACCTTGTTTGTTTCCTTGACCTGTAAAATGCTGGAGAAGTGATGATGTGCTGCCAGTCTGAGCCTAGCTAGACCTGAAGAGAGCCAGCATGATCTCACCATTGCCATTTTTCCTTTAACAAAGGGTGTGTCAGTGAATCAAGATGAGAACAACTTGCTTCAAATTGCTGACTTGAAGAATCAGATGCAAATAAATTAGTGTGATTTGTATCAAGAAAATATATTAAAGTAATAGAATAATAAAAATAATGTATACATACAAGGGAGATTTGAAAAAAACTAACTTTCCATTTGAGACGTTTCCCTCTAAGTGACTAATTTGATGAGTTGGGTGTTGTGGCTAGTATAAATTAGACTACGTATTTTTTTTAATCTGTTAACATAAGTAAAAAATGTGTACATCATCTCACTGTTTCTGTATCTCCATGTGTTATGCTAGATTATATATTTGAAGCAATAAAATATATTCTGCGCTCTCCTAATTGAAATTTAATAGTAAATCAAATATAAGAAAACAAAAATGACCACCATTTCTCCCTTTAAAGCTGACAATTTGATTATTGCTACTTTGGTTTTCTGTTAAGTAAACTGTAGTCAATTAAAATGACAGTTTGAACAGATGGGCTTTGAGAAAGCAAGATGGCAGTTTATTGTGTAAAAGCTGGAGTCAAACAGTATAGAGAGTTACTGAGAATTAACATTAAAGAAATTATACTGTGGAACACAACGTCCTGAGACTTGCATTTATTGCATTAGTTTTCTACTTCTTCTTTTTTATTGAAAATAGATTCTTCTCTAGTAACAATACATTCCAACCACAGTTTCCCCTCCCCACAATCCTCTTAGTTTCCCCTACCCCTCCCCTTTCCCCAGATCCACTCCCCCTCTATTTGAATTCAAAGTTCAACCTCTTAGGAAATTTTATTGCTCCAGGGAGTTTTGGTTTTAAAAGAATAGACATTCTTTTTTATGAAACAGATGTCACAGTAATAAAATTTGTCTTCATTTTCTAGATTTCTGAGCACATTTGTTATACTGTTTATATCTAGCATGGCATTTGACCTGATTCTAGTTTGTAGAACCTAATTGGAGTTAGGTCCACCATTACTCACACTTATCTAATTGTATTAAATGTAGTGTAACCTTGTATTAGGAATGACACTCAGGGAAAACTGCATTGTGTTGTGTCCTCTGTTGTACTTAAATACATAGAACAGGGCTAGTTCTTGCTGACTTTCTGTTGTGCATAATATAGATTTGATGTTATTACTTTATTATNATCTCAGGAAAATATCTAATTGTACACATATTCCCTGCTTGGAAAATAAGCTCTTTTATAAATGTTTTCTATTTGTTATATAGTCATTATCTGTTGACAAATAAAATTGTGTTCAACTTTCAGTTTTGGACTGTATCAGTACTCAAGTCATTTTGACATGTTTCTTTTGGAACTTTAATTTGTGTGCAAGTAAACTATTTGATATTTAAAGAGGCTTTTTAAACTGAGTGATTTCATAGTCTGGTTGCTATTTCTGTCAGGAAAGCTTTCTTTGAGATACCAGATGTGAATTAAATTCTCCAAGGGAAATCAGTGGTGTTTCTTGGTTTGTCACAGAATAAAATGCCAAAGAAAAAATGATAAGGAAACAAATTGCCCAAGATGATATATTTGACATGATGGAAGTTGGGGGCTTTATCTACACAAACAGATTAAATCAATTTGGAACTTAAAATTCTGATTTAATTTGCCCTGCCTTCTATGTCTGGGGCAGACCGATGTAAATTCTAATCCTCAATGTCCTATAAAATGGATGGCACAAGGCTTCTCTCTTGTACTTTGTCTCCAAGGTATGATCAATAATTTTCCTTTACTTTGTTCTGACTTTCAAAACAGAATCTATCAACTTGGCTTCCTGCTGTATTTTATGCCTCATTTTGAAAAAAAAAGGAAAGAAAAATCTTCAGTAAAATGAAATGTTAATACTGTTTATTTCCAACGATGCTTTGTCTATTGGAAATAGCTTTTATTTTTCATTAAATGGATGTACCATCAACTAGTCTGAAGCACAGTGAAAAATCTTTGTTATTTAAATGACAAACAGGATAGATACTATGTGCAGATATGCACGGTATTTTGAAGACTCTAAGTTTGTGCTAATATTTTAAAAAGAAAATGATTATTTAAAGTAACAAGGTTCAACTGAAAAAGCTTATTAATTGAAATTTGGTTGATTGCTAAATAAGTATGATAAATAATTTTATGCATGCTGTTTATAGCTTAGAGTAGAAAGACTATTTCATATACCAAGAATTATTTCAAAAGGTTCATTACAATATGAAAATAATATTAAGTATCTTAGATAATATCAAGTATCATATATGAAGATCTTACTCAGATAAAATCTAATTCTTGTTTTTATGGTAAGTGACATACTTCATTCAGATTTTGCCAGTTTATATCTTAAAGTAATAGACCAATGTTAAATATAGTATAATTAAATTGCTTATGAGAACTGTACTTAGTAGCAGTCAATTTTATTTAAATTCTTAAACATATTTTTAGTGAAGAATTGTTTGTTCTAAGTGACACTTCAAATACACTAATATCTGATAACACAGTATACACTGGTATCTGATAACACAATAAATCCTT